>JAPYYT010003969.1:0-11140 GCA_030522565.1 Ceratosolen corneri | reverse complement strand
TATATATATATATAGTATATTTATTTAAATAATAATTTAAGGTATATAGATATATTAATTGTATAAGAATTTTCAGCTAATATAAATAAAAAATATATGGAAGGCATAGCTAAAAAATGGTATTTGACGAAAAAATAATTAGACTGTCTCATCTAGTTATTTTCTAATTTAGATTTCTCAAGATATTCTGAGACAAAAACTACTAATTATGCTTATATTTTTATCAAAACTTTCCAGAAGAAAGTGGTATTCTAATTAAGTAAATTAGAAAGTTCGTACATTTTTATATTTATTTAATTGTTGTCGTGGAGGAACAAATGTATAAAACTTATCGCGGAAGTATATAATGCGTTGAATTAAAGTTAATTATATTGCAATAGATATAATAAAAGAGCATATAATAATTATATAAAAAGTAAAAAATATAATAATCAGAATTTAAAGTTTATCTTTCGTGGTTAGCAGTGATGCAAAATAAAAATAAATTTTATCTCTATTTATTTTATGTGCCAACAATTTTTAGAACAAATAGTTCTCTTTTATGAAATATTTCATAAAGCAAAAGTACGAGTATAATTCAAATAAAGTGTGTAAGGAAATAATATAATGGTAAGTCATAAAGTGTGCAATAATGGACGAAAACAAATTTTCCAACTTTTCATATAAGAATAATAAAATTATTCTACACAAGCATAGTCTTGTCATTTATACAAATGTATTCACGCATGCAAATTTTGAAGCTGTTCGCAATATCGCACATGTGTTACGAGCAAATATTTTCATGAAATATGCAAATTCACGTGTAAGCCCTACGACTACGTCCATGCGTGCATTTGCATTTACGCAACCATTCTCGGTGTCGGTTACACACATACAGGATCAACAATAACAACAACACTACGAACTTGGCGTGCCACGTGAAGTAATATCGCCGATGCGTTTGTGTGCGCAATTCCAACTCCGGCTTTATTTGCGCAAAAATAATTTTACTTTTACACAATTAATCGATAAATAATAAATGAATTTGTATTCGTGAATAAATTACAACGGAACTCAAACCTAAATAATACAATAAGACCACTTGCTCGATTATACGTACAATATTTCTTGTCAATGTAAAAATGTGCACGACCGTTTATGGCCGTCATTTTTTTTTTCTCCTTTCTTGTTATCTTTTTCTTTTTCCCTTATTTTTTTTTTTTTTTTACAGAACTAAACTATGAAGAGAAAATATGAAGTATAAAAGCACGAGAGGATAGAATTTATTTTCATTTCAAGCTGATTAGTTAAAAGAGATAAGAATGTAGTCGGGAGTAATGATTTTGCGCTATCCTCTAATTTTACTGGGAATTTCAAAGACATTGCCATTAGAGACTATATTGTAGGCGAAGGTTATAGTTGCGTGAAATATTGCCTAGGCGCTTTATTGTATCTGATGTGGCTGAACACGGAGAGGCCAATAAATCTCCGCTAATTTGACAAATAAAAACAATTTGGACGGCCTTTTTTTACCGCATTGAAATAGTTAGGGCGAGCAGCGCAGCCTTGATGTAATAAAGGAGCAGGGAGTTGCGCAAGTAGCGCTGCGTAAAAAGTGCGGCTATTGCGTAATAAGCGCGATGGAGATCCCAGTTAATTACCCGCCTCGATGTCACGGGAGAATGTCATCGGCG
This sequence comes from Ceratosolen corneri, assembly GCA_030522565.1. NCBI lineage: Eukaryota > Metazoa > Arthropoda > Insecta > Hymenoptera > Agaonidae > Ceratosolen > Ceratosolen corneri. The sequence goes on along the minus strand of JAPYYT010003969.1, from coordinate 9,467 downwards.
TGAGGAGGCTGGGGCGAGTCTGCCGAGCAGTTGTCGCGGGGGCGGCTCGAGGTCACCGGGGGAGTTGGATGCATTGAGGCACGGCGGGGACCAACGCTCACCAACTCATCACCGGGGACGAGGATCTCTTGCTCGTGCACGTGCACGTGCGCCTCGCGAGCTTTCTTTTCCTATCAGGCGGGGGCCTGAGAAATGGCGCTTCTTGCGGCTTTTAAGCCTCCCGACCCGATGCACCTCGACGACGCACGTCATTTAGTAATTTAGATCGCTCGTTAGCTGCCTCGAGCCTCTTTATGGCGACTTTGCTTTCGGGGCGCGCAAGCTCGAGCCGCCATTTGCCTATTAAGCGGCTATTTGCTCGGGCGCGCTGAATTGTAATCTTCGGCGGATAATCGCGAGGGAAACGAGTTGGCCGACGACGTGTCGCAAGCAGCTGCATCGTGTTGCCTGTCGATACTTCACTTCGCGCGCCTTTACGAAAATTTATAAACCGTCGCCTTTATTTTAATGGCTTCGCTCCGTCATATTCAACGGTAAGGCTCGTTTTTTAATGCGTGACGTAAGGCCTCGCGCGGTGGCTGCGAGCTGCAATGAGATAGGCGCTCTCGTTCAATTATGAATGTAAGTTCTGGCCGATGCGAGAATGTGTGAGCCGCTGGACGACAAATATAAACAGATGTTATTGAATGGGGAAGCCGACATTCCAATGCGGTGCAATTAAACGCGTAGAGTCGACTCGACGATCGCTAGGCAAGTCCCCCACTTTACAACCGTTAAGCGAGCCCTGCGATCTGTAAATTATAAATTGGCCAACGATCGAATAGAGATAATAAAAGCGAGCCCGAGCGAAGAGAAGGCCGACATTGGCGCGACAAAAAGCCAATTCTCACAATGGAGTGGCGAGGGAGTTGTGCCGCGTATGGCTCGGGATTTACGAAGGAGAGCGCGCGATCGATTAGCGACTGGCCGATCGATCGCCGATTTCGCGCAGCACTTTTTACGGGAGCTGCGCTGCGCGTAGATGATCGATAGGCTCGCGAGCCTTATGATAATAAAGGAAAAGCGCGCGCCTCATTTTCACCCCCCCCCCCCACCCCGGCTCTTCCGCTTCCTTAACCCGTTTCGCCTTGGCCGCCGGGGAAGGAAATCGAGCGGCGATCATAATGGGTCGCACGAACGGAATGCCCCAACGAAATTCCTGCCGAGCACCCGAGCGCACGCGCGCGCACTTGTTTCGCGCGTGCGCGCTCTCGCCTATAATTTACGGGCGGCGATGTACGTCGTTGGGATTCAGCGGAATTTTCGCGGTTTTATCACCGAGCCTGGCTCTTAAAAGGCGAGAGAGAGAGAGAGAGAGACCCATTGGGGCCTTATTTTCATGCCGGGCGCTTTTTACTGGAGGTTAAGTTGTCGGCTCGATTTCTTGCGTAATTACCAATGAAGCCTTATAGAATGAGCAACTAAATCATGTAATTGGCGCTAAGTGAATGCTTTCGGCTTACTTATAAGCAGAGCGCGTAGTTACAAAATTCGAAAAATATTTTTCAGTTAGCACAACAGCCTATTTGTAACTTTTTGTACGAGCTCATTCCTTAAACTTATAATAAATCAAGTTGAGGTTTGCAATAAAATGTTAATCTTATTCTCACTGCTCAACGAATACTTATAATATAATTGCATTAAGAATAATTGGATAATCGATCGTTTTAACTCTCGCGGTGCACAAACATCGCTGACCTTGGTTCTATTGTGCCAGCGGTAAGTAAGTGTTCCATTGAAACTGCCTCTTGCATCAAGATTTTTGCGAATGTTATAATAAAAATATAAGGCCGTAAGTGCATTTCTGCTCCATTTTATCGTGGGGTAATTACATTGCAGACACTTTTGTAGATTGTTGCCCAAGTTGCGAGTCTGCTTTTAATCAGATCTTAAAACTTGCGTCTACGCCAAAGCCGCGTGTAAATATTATTTTAGGCAAATAATAGCTACACGATAGAAAGTGCAATATATCACAATGGACAATCTGGTGTGCCTTTGTAGAGGCGGAATCGTATAAAAATTGGTCGTGCATTTATGTATAAATAAGTTGACGTCCTACAAGCTGTTACGCCACGCCACACAATAACTACATGCAAATAAAAAAAGGAAGACAACAACAACAACAACAAAAAAACACACTATAAAATAATGCCGACGATATCAATAATGTAATCGCTTAATAATATCAGCGGGCTATTTATAATCCTTGTACAATGTCCTGCAATATCTTTGTGAACGACTTTTTCTAATAAGATACGCTTATCTCCAAATTCATCGGATATATTGTGGCTGCGTCGGTGCTGCAATCACTCGAAATACTCGATACAATGATCAATCGAATCAAGCGCCAATTATCTTTCATATGGACGAAATGGCGCACTTTGTATTAATAAGTAGCAGGCACTTTTGGTGATATTAGTTAAGATTGAAATGTCGCGAGAAAGCGAGGCCGGGAGTATGGGAGGACTTGGGGTTCGCGGGGCAACGGCGCATCGCGTCAATATTTCACGTCCGCCCCGAGGAATTAATTAACGAGAGAAAATTGCCGCCCAGTGATCACTATGTACGGCGATTGGTGATGATAGGGAGTGGCACGCCCGGATTATTCTCGAAAATGACGAGAATTGTTTGGCACTCGGTATTCGAGTGCTTATGATTCGTATGTGGCAGGGAGTGCGGTACCAGTTTGTATGCAAAAGTGACGGTAATCGCACAAGTCGGAGCTAGTGCGGCTCAATTGTTCTTAATGCTACTTGACTGAACAAGCGAGTGGCATTAACTTACCATTAAATCACCAATCGTTGAGCAGAGAGTGCGATTTTTTCGACGTGTAATAGGAAAAATGGGGCAGATGACATTGGTACGATTGGCTCTTTATAACACATTTGATTTCTTGAATTCCAGGCTCGATCGCTCGCGCGGAGCCTTTCTTCAGCTCTGAATTCCTGTAATTATCTGCTTTAGCTTTTCTACGGCAGGCCGCTTCCTTTCCGGCGTTAGACATATTTGCTCAACCCGAGTTTTTAACCTTACCGTGAAAGCGGCCATGCGTCAGTTGTGTCCAAGTCCAGAAGCTCGGATGTGGTATTATTTTTGTTTATTTGAAAGGGAAGTGAATTGATGGGAGTGCGGTCGAAAGAGATCTCGCGCGGTACCTTTATGGGACACTTTCTCTCTAAGGTGGAGCCCACATACCAATGCGGGGAAATTAAATTCGAGGAATCCGCGTTAGGATGTCAGGATCGCATCCCCATCGCCTAAGGCGGAAGTGTGTCTGGTCTCGGGGACTCGGGGCGAAGAAGAGCTCCTTTGCCGATGTACGCATGTACAAATTCACATCACGAAGCGAGGTGAATAAATGCCAGCCTTATTTGCGATGTAGCGTTTTCTTCCCCAGACTCGTCTCGACATCCCATCGCTTAATATAATCAAACAGTACATGACGAGTGCGCACTGCCTGTGCTGCTGCTGCACTGTCCTACAAATAGTTTCTCATGTGACGCGGACTAGCCCTCGCTCTTCTATGGAACACGATGACATTCTAGTGCAACGATGAAGCAGAGCATCAAAGAAAAGCACACGTCTTGCGACCGAGCATGATCATTGCTGACAAGGACTGACGTAGAATAACAACGATCCGAGCAGTTGTCCTCCTTGTAGTGGCTCATTGCAGCCTTAAACAACCTCGGCGATCAACTGCTTGCCCGGATGTCTCTGTAATTCTGTATTATTGCTCGCCAAAATTCAAGCAAATCGAGACCGAAGTAGCCGAGGAGCGCCGATATATCCTCCAATTTATGGCAGCCCTTATCCGTGGCCAATTTTATCCAACGACATCACTGTAGTCCCCTCTTTGAGCCAAAATTCTTTACGTACTCGGGATTATTCTAAATCGACAGAGCCACTATTTATAATTACCATAGTTATACCATAGCCTGAAACTTCTAATACGAGCATCAAGGCACATTTTATTTTACAAACTCGGCGTAATAGATAGAGGGCAGGCGGCATGCGAATAGACGCGGTAAAAGACACTCTGAGCCATGTGGCAATCACGTATGAAAACTAGCGCCAAGTCAACGCGAATATCGAACATTATTAAGCGGACCTGTGATTTCAGTGTTTCGCAGTGGCATTGGGATCGATTGTTTGTAAGTTTCGGAAACCTTGTGGTCACGGCGAGCAAAGCGTAACGAGCGCAATGACGAGGATGGGGTGTACGCATTTGTCCGCGTTGTCGGTCGTCATAAACTCAAGCACAAGACAGTAGATTATGCCTCGCCCATGCATCATTTCGCCTCAATTACGCGGCTCGATTGCAATAAAAAGCCGGACAAATCTCGGGGGCGGGAAAGGAGCGAACGCTCCAAAAAACAAAGAAAAAGCACGTCCACACTACCGGACAGCGGCATTCCTTCTGGCCCTAAAATCCGGCTCATTGTGCTGGGAAAAAAAATGGAGGCTCGCGCGGCTCGCCATTAGCGCTCAAAAAGGCCGTGGAGCCAAAATCGCGGGAGCGACTCGCTGGCGCGGCTTGTTGCTCAATTTAGGACAAACGATAGCATCTCGAAGGAACGGCGATCGTTCCACAAGTGGCGCGCGCGCGCGCACCGCTGAGAAAAGCCAGCGACGAAAAAGCATTTGCGCCGGTGCACGTAAGCGTTAATGTGGGGGCCGCCGTGAATTCCCGCATACATTTTCATAAGCGAGGGCATTATTGCTTAATGCGTGGTCGCAGCTTTGTGGAGAGGCCGCCTGCGCCTTGCGGCACAAGACAACAGACAATAAGGTGCCCGGGAAAAATAAATATCGAGTGGGGGCGGCTGCCAATTGCGAGAGATAATGTGTGAGCGAGCGGCCGTCTCTGCTTGTCTAATTCTCTTATTGCTATCCTCTTTTTCACCTGAATTTACGAGTATTCGAACATTCCTCACTCCCCTTGAGTTTTATGATTGCACCGAGTGCACTGCATTCGCTCTTTAATATAGTATTATGTCACCTTAATTAATAAATCTGACCCCGATCTCTTACTAATTGCATATTTTATTTGGGACTAATGGTCGGCCAGCTGTTGTAAATTATTGTAGTATTAAAAGTATGCGTGGATGCTTTGTTGTCCCTTTTTGCAGTATCCTTTATGGCGAAATAAAAATATAACGAATTATATCCTCGTTTTAATTATTTATAGGATTATTTAACGAGATCCTGGCATCTCATTAAATAATACGAAAAGTTATATAAAATGTTATATAATAATTTTATATAATACTATTAGAAGGCTGCTAAATACATCTATCGCTTAATTTTTCAAACAGTAAACATTCTCTTAAACAGTGAATATTGGAATAAAATGGTTATCTTACAATACCATTTTATGCAAATCTCAAATGTCAATAGCAAGCATATTATTACTCTTCTTGGAAATTTATATTTTTTTAAGAATAATTTTTAATACAATAATTTTCGTTTCTTTGATTTTCGTTTTTATCGCTTTTCTCATCCTGTACGTATCCTTAATTAATGTATTATTATACGCTTCATTTGGAAGGCTTAGTAAATTATCTCGGATTAATTAATCGGATTAATTAATTAATTAATTAATTAAGGCTGCTAAAAAGAGACTACTTGACAATATTTAGAAACCGGCAATAAAATCAAATGAAGAAATTGCTTCACATTAATATAACACTAGAAAGACATTAAAAAACCTTTAAAAACGACTTTAAACAATATTAGAAATTATTTAACGTTAAAAGGCGAGTTAAGATTTTATTTTTAATACTAAAATTTATGCTTTCAATGTCCGTAAAAATTATAGATACTCACATAACTAATAACTTGGGTGCATTAGTATTAGAAAATTGCATAACACATTAGAAGTTTATTATTATTCATAAACTAGAATGCAATTTTATAAATTCAAATGAAATAGATTTGTCTTATAATCTCATTTCTATAAGTGATTGATAATTTCATCAAGTGGATATTAACGTGGAGCTCAATCATTTTTAAATACTCTGACGCGCAAAAATTTGAATAATCGATCTGAATAATTTCAAAAACAAATTAAAATCTATCTGATATTACACTTTAGATTTCTCGACTATTTTTTCTTAACACTAGCCCGCACCACTCGATACGCCTCCCCCATCCCCCCTCCCCCTCCCCCCCAATTACGCTCGTACAGAAACTGGAAATTTAAACGGTCACGTGTAGACCAATGATTGATTGGCGCTTTTTTAACGACTCACTCACACACACGGATAATTACGCTTGCGCGTCGCGAATCTCGCAAGTGCGAGCGAGGGCTCAAAGGTCACTGCGATTATTTTATCGGGACGATACTTAACGCCGAAGTAATTGAATGCAACTGTACGATGTGAGAAATATGATAATGCTCATTGGCTAATACTATATTGATTCCTTTAACCATACGCTGAATGATGAATCATCTAACATGTGAAACACTATTTTTAATTACCATAATAATCAAGATGGATTAACCTTTGCGCAAGAAGTTTTTAAAGATTTTATCACGCAAATTACTTTCTCAATTTTGTTAAAATCAAATCTTTATTCCTTACAGCGTAACAAACCTTGGCTTATTTATTTATCGTAATTATTTTCATGACAATTTTCTTTTTCTTTTATTATTACCTATTTTTATGTTCCAATTGTTGGCCTTATTGCGCAATTATCTATATCAACTTACACTTTATTATTGCAATCACTAGTAATTATTTTACCAGTTCGTTGTAACTACTGCAAACAATGGGTGATAATTATATTTTATATATTTATTCAAAAGACAATTATATTTACATTCGTTAATGTAGTGCTTTGCAGATATGGAAATCGAATGGAAGTCGAATTTTACGAATTATATAATATGAATTCGATTAAAGTGATCCGTATTAATTATGGCATAATACACTTGTTTCTAACAAGAATTAAACGTAAAAATAATAACGATCAAATGACTATTTAAGTGTCATGAGTTTTGCTTTTTTTTACCTTTTCTTTTTAATAATTGAAACTTACCACAAAATTGCATATAAAATATATATATATATAACACATATATAACCACTCAATAAAATTAATGTCGTTTAAATGAAATTTAAATTAAAATTGATAATTATTTTGATATTTATGACACTATAAAGTTTCAGAACAATAATTAATATTTTATTAATTACAGGATCGGTGGGACATAGGAATTATTTAAAAATAATTTTATACATTCAATATCTATATTATGTGATGTACATTTTCCTTGCATACTATACACATTTCCACGTACTTAAAAAAATCATTTGAATATCTAATACGTTAACTACATTTGCACATTATGGAAAGTTGTCTATAAAATTTATTTACGCTTTAAATAAAATATGATTAAAAATCGACGCCATGCCTGTTGAGTCAAATCTACTTGACTAATTAAACAAGTGCAATTACATAAATCTGTGTTAAGTATTCGAGTTAATATTTCTTAAAAATGGATTTAATTCACAAGCTTACTCTCAAAAAAGTTGCGGGATAGTTTAAATATGGTGGAGATTAGACAATTTTATATATAATAAACGATCTATAGATTCATTCTAATCATTTTATGAAATGCATTTCATATGAAAAATAAGATACAATTAATTTTATTAAAGGCTGAATTTATTTAAGGCTAAATTATGTTTATCGTTAAAAACGGTAAAATTGTCGCATTAGTTTTTTTGTTACACATATTTAATATCTAACGAAAACATTGGATCGTGATACATTACTTCTCAGTTTGATTTTGTCCTTATTTAATAATAATTTAATAAAATACAATACACTTAATTACAAAAGCAATACCTATATAATTGTCTGCTTTATAATGAACTATTTTCATTAAATCAGTAATAAAATGAAATACTTGATTAAGCGTTTAGAAAGTTGGATAATTTAACTTATAAAGAATGAAAAATATTTCAGAATATTGTAAAATTTTTGCGCGTCTAATCCTGATTAAAACGTAATTTTTTTATGTAAATTTTATTTGAAGAAATATTATTATAATCAGTACGGCCGTTGTGTTAAAAATATATATTAAAAAATGCATACGCACACACACACACATATGTATATGTATATATATATATAATGAATGAAGTTAAAATGAAAACGGGTGATTTATAATAGAATTCTTTAGTTTTTAAACAAATGAGAAATCAATCAATAGGCAAATTTCTAGCAATTTAAACGAGTGTTTTATTTATGCTGATAATTACAAACAGTAACCATCAATTTAACGAGTAATCGCGCTTTACTGACACCCGTCGACTGGCAGTATATTTATAATTATACATTCTTAATTAGCCTCTCGTGCTATTGGATATAGTATAACGGTTAAACGAGGCTGTTCGTATGCAAAAAATATATAAGAATTTCATAAAAGTGCAATTTTTCTTAATTAAATAATTCTTAATCGCAATTTAAGCGCTAGGAGTTATTATTTTCATTGGGAATATTATAAATCTTAATTAATTTTTACCATCGCACAGCAGATCTGGCACACGCTACTTTCTTCAAATAAATATTATTCATCCTACGTTATGTAAGCAATTCATTTTTAAGCGAAGAAAATTAACTTCATCTCCTAATAAAACTATTAACGATATCGGAAAAAGCTCGCCTCATTTCTCTTCTCTTTCATCAAATCCAGCTTTCTTAAGCCTCTACTACGCCTTTAGCTTGTCGAATAAATGTTATTATTTCTCGACACCTACGTTCACTCGTAAACTTATAACGAGCCTAGATACAAACTTATGGGATAATACATCGCACGCATACCAAACCAAAAGCAACAAAATTTCAATATTTTTCCCACCGCGTGTCTCTCTAATAAGTCACGCGCCTTGGCAGCCTCAATAATCCTTCTCTCCTTTCTTTCCATTTGCATACACAATAATTCTTCCTTCACAAAGCCCTCGTTAATTGCTCCTGTAATCGGCTAATCCGGCTTCCCTGGCGACACAATCACTCTCCCCGGACGAGAGCCGTGCGACGACATTATCCAGCCGAGGGTTAATTATCCCATCCCCCCCGTGCCCGTGCCCACGAACAACGGGACATCAATGCTTGCCCGGATCACGTAACGAGCTGACCTCGGGCTCGCCTGGCGAGAGCCTGCGTATCCATCGCTTCCGGGACGATCGCGCCTGCGCGTCGCAATTACCCGGGATGAAATTAATATGGCGCGCACTCCTGTATTAATGAATTAGAGGTCGATCGGCGCCGCTTGATCCTCGGCTCCGAGGCTCTTATGACTTACTCGCACGCGGCGCGGCACTCCAAGTCGCTTTAGCGCTTTAATCGCGGCACACGTCGATTGCCGATCCTGTCCAGCCAATGTGGTAGTTCGCAGCAGATTTCCTCTTCCTTTTTTG
>JAPYYT010003968.1:0-20309 GCA_030522565.1 Ceratosolen corneri | reverse complement strand
TGTTGGCTTTGTATATTTTTCTAATGTCAATGACTGTAATAACAATGAATTAATTGTTAGATTTTATACGTACAGTTCCCTTCCAAGGTAGTTTCTTGTACAATACATCTACGTATATGTATGCAGATTAAATTATGAAAGAACGAGTTTTAAGTTAGAGCACCTCGATCAGTCAGATATACATTGTTAAAATTGATAGGAAAGAATATCAGTTTGGTAATGAACAAAATAAAGATAAAAATATACTGTATGTATAAAAATATATATGTATATGTATATGTCGGTATATGTATATGAATAAAAAATCTGTTTATTAAAATCGAAAGAGAGATCATTTAACGGATAAGGAAATTAAATATAAGAGAATTTTTTTATTAATTTTATTAATATTATATTAATTAAAACTTGCTATTTAATTGATTGCAATATCAAATTATCAAAAGAATTATTAAAACTTAGATTGTTAAATACAAACAATTCGAAGTGAAAATTGAAAAGAAGTAAAAATTTTACTTTATAATTCTTTTGATCCGATGCTATTTATCGCTGAATATTAATGCATTTTTAGATTCACAATTAAAAATGTATGGGATTCAATTATTAATATTAATATATCGCCCTTATCTAAATACTGTTTATATTACATACTTACTGTTTACATACTTATGTAAGCTTTATAAAAAATTTTTTTATAAAGTTTATATAAATTTTAGAATAAATATTAATGCGAATTGTGAATTTTTCATACTATTGAAGTCTTGCGATTTTGTCTTATATTTTATATTTGCCGAATTTTTATTTTTTATTTTTCTTTTACAAAAATTTTTTTTTTACAAATTAATATAATTGATTGTATAAATTTAAGATATTTAATTTTCGAACATAAAATATAAGATACATTGATTTAATTTTTATTAAGAAATTTTAACTACAAGAAATATTATTATAATAAGATAATATTGTATTATTTTATAGTTAAATTAAATTTGATTATTTTATTAAATCTTATTCTTATAAATTAAATAGTATTATAAAAGAGAATTATTAATCAAATATAAAGATTGAAATACTTGGTTATTGAATAACAAAAAATGTATTAGAAAAATATATATTTTAAAAATCTCAGTCAATAGACAAAGTGTTAAGAAAATTAATAAAAAAATCATCTAGCACTTTTCAAAGCATTCTTGTTAGCGATTTAAAATCTCACTACAAGAAAAATGCATTTAACATTCAAGTTTTTATTAAAATTTTTCTTAGAATAGAACTTTTATATAATTTTCTTTGAGCCAAATTACCTCCAAACTTTTCCATTAATAGTCAAGCTCTATCATTTATAAAATTCTTGAAATAAGAAACTTAATTTTTATACAAGCTTTTCTAAAAATAACACATGATTTGAATTTTCCTTAAAATTTGATAAGAATTTTATATTATTACTGCATCCAAGCATACAATAGTTAACATTTCTTCTGAAACTTGATTTTATTTTTAACTATGCGACGTACATTCACGCTTAAGAATATACTTAAACGTTATTAATTTAATATGACTGTTTATTATCGCATATATAATTGGCGTTAATAAATTAATTGGTTGAACTCTTTCAATTTTCCTCTTTACTCGTCATTTCAATTTATCCATTCACATTGGGTATCAACGGGATCGATATCTCATTCGAGACCACATTTTTGCACGAAAGGCAAGAAAAGTAAATACAATTTACAGCTGAATATTCCCGTTGTGCATAAATGTAAAGTTTAGCCTTTTGAACCACTTCTTTATTTATAATAAATTTATAATTAAAGTTTGCTATAACATTCTGATCATCATATATTAGTTATATTTTTTTCATTATATTATTAAACGTGTTTCTCGAAATATTTTCGATGGATTCAATAGCTATATGATATCCTTTGATTTTATTAATATAGTCTTTGATGGAATAAATATTTAGGTTTGTAACCAACATTTTCATGCATATTTATTGTTCTTATATGACTATGCAAATACATATTTTCACATTAAATATGTTATTTATTGACTGATACTGTAGTAGGATGAACTTAATTTTTAGAAAATTCTGATCTCCATTTTATAAAATGATGGTAGCATATCATTTATCATGACAATTAACTTAACTTCGAATGAGTCTTGATTAAAGTCAAAAAAATATAAAAATTACTTTTTACATTTAAATAAAATTAGTAAAATGTCTATAAATAGAATTGATTTTGTGACTCCGATATTATGTTAAATATATCCTTAATTTAAAAAAACTCCCAAATAATTATAAATCTCTTAATATCGAACTTTTTTTGTTCTGTTATCAATTTCGTTTTATATTATCGGTTCCAGTTTTTATAACGAAAACAAGTATAATAAATGCAAGTTATACCATTTTTCAATAAAAGTATATTTTTCCTCTTAAAAAATTTTTCTCTTATAGGAAACTGAATTAAAATTAACTTACGTCATAAAATTACTTACAGGTGACATAAGAGTGGACGTAAAAATGCCAAAAGAAGCGGAGCTCGGAAAATCGATAAGCTTAGAATGCACTTGGAAACTTTTAAGTAATAATTCGCTTTACTCTGTGAAATGGTACAAAGACGAATACGAGTTCTTCAGCTACAATCCTGAAAATGAGCCCAATGATCGAATCAAGATTCACCCTCAAAATGGAGTGACTATGGACGTAAGTAAACATACTAAACATTATTCCTTGATATTCAATCAATAATTTTGATTTCGTATTCTATTAAGATTTGTATGGACTATCTAGAAGTTAGTGAAGTCAATCACGTAGCACTACAAAGGCATAGATAGGTGTTCGGTCGGTCGAAATCTTGAACAATAGGCATCAATAGATAATAGATATCAATAATCATTTTAATTACTAATTTTTATATTTAAGCATTTCATTTGAATTTCTTGCCCTTTTTCTTAAAGGGTGTCTGATTCGATACTAAGAGTGGATAAATTTTGTTATTGAGCGCTATGATTTTATAACATTGACACGATTAAAATAAAGCAACTCTGTACTAGGGTTTTGAAAAATAAATTCTACATTGTAACAAGTCATTCTTCTATAAGCATAATCTTGTCTAACCGAACTCTAAGTAAAGTAATTCATACATTTTGTTTTATCGATTTATTTTAAATAGGCTAATATGGGGTTCATTTTTCACTCTTTCATATTTTTTGACTTAAATATTGTAATTATCATTTACTTTTTAATATACTACTTTTGAAAAGTTTTCCTAGGATTTGTGAATTTTTCGTAATATTCATAATAAATGATTTTTCTGCTTTATTCCTCTATTAGCCGAATTATTTTTCACAATTATCGTCTAATTAAAGATTTCCATACAACTTATTGGTTAATTGTTATTTACTAAAAAATCTTTATATCAAGTTTGTCTCCGCTTATTAAAATAATCGTTATCATTAATAGTTTATTGCTAATTGCAAAAAGCACCACTTTAAAATTGCAATTGAAAATTAATTGTACTTATGTTCCAAGTGAAATAGATTCATTTTCATAGAACAAGTTTTATTTATGTCATTTATACGTGTAAGTTATCCTCGAGCCACCGATTTCTTCATCAAGTGCATTTAAAGCTAAGTGAAAGTGAAAGCGAAAGTGATAACCGAAGGTGAAAAGATGACAGTGTCAACTTCACTTCGCTGAATCCCCAATTGTGTAAAAAAACTGTAAAAAAAAGAAATAATAATTGCTGGGTCATTAATAACAAATAAAAATTGTAATTATATTTTATATTTATTAAAAAATATTAACTATATGTCTATCTTATTTCAACTATTAACCATTTTATTGTTTAAATACACTACATTCTATATTTTGTGCGTAAAAACAATTATAATATTAATTTTATAATAAAATTTTAATGAAAATAATATTTTTTTTGTTTCACATACAAATTATTAATGATTTTTACGAGATTTTAAATAATTTTTTAATACATAAATAATTCTTAAAAATCTTGAAATCATATAATAAAAATATTTTCTATAGATTTATAAAATGATTCCTTTCATCAAATCAAGTTGTTAAATTATACTTTTGTTACAGTATATTTTTCAATGGTAAATAAATTAACATTTCCATTTTTTAATAAAAATTTTTAATATTTTATATTTAGAGTAATCGTTTAGTTTTTAATTGTCCATAGCACATTTTGTTGTTTTAATTTCAGTACTATTATATATATTTACATATACGATATTGATCTAATTAAGTGAATATTTATTTGCATTTAAAATTATTACAAACTTGTAAGAATATATATACTTTTACATACATATTTCATACATATTTATTAAAATTGCTGTCTATCATTAAAATAAAGCAATTAAAAATAATCGGTGTTACTTTGACAGATGGTCTACAATAGTTTTTGTTTAATTAAAATAAGATAATGATAAAAAATATTAATAAGATACACGTAATTCATAAAAAAAATCATAAATATTTCACTTTTCTAGAAATTCAAAATATATAAAATCTATATACACTTTTGTTATTATATCCAGCTTTATCTAATTATTTATATCATTTGAAATATTCAATAAAATAATAAATTGGTAAAACTATGCATACAAAAAAGTATACACTAACCGGTAGTTAATTAAAAATAAATATAAATGAATATATACTTGTAATTCAGAAAATTTCGTTACAATACTTATATATTTACAAAATGTATTTGAAATCGTTAAGAGAATTTAGTACAATAATTAAAACAACAAATAACAAACAATATTATTGTTTGTTAAATTAAAATTAAAATTATTTCAATAATTTAAATATTTAATTATTAATTTTATAATTATTCGAGGTTCCCGTGTAAAAAATCAACCGTCGGAACGTCGCCACGTAATTTGACAATCTGTTGTTTACCATAATAGAAATAAATTACAACCATAGAACAAAAGAGCATTGTAGGTTCGAAGTCTAGAGTTTATTATCAGAAAATTTGAGAGGATATTAAATTGTCGTGTTTCAACACCACTTGACCGCACTAGAAAAAAAAGCAAAGAAAATATTCATGTTCTAACATCTTGAAGCCAAATGGGTATATTGATGAAAAAGGTCCGGCAATTCGTTCATGTCGACGCCCCTTGAGATTACTTGGGTGAAGGGTCAAGGAACATAGAGAAAAATGTATTGGCAACAGGGCACAAACTAGACGAGAAATTTCTACGAACTCTCTCGCTCCAGCGTTGCCGATTTACATGACGACACTGAGGTTTGAACGAGGAAGTTTATGTCTATCGATCGGAAACAAAGCGCGGAAAACTTTATGAACCAATTAATAATATTATAACTCACTACCGATCGCGGGACCAATAATTTTTTCAAAATAAAAAAAATCACTCGACATCGTGCTTCGTGAATTCTGTATCAATGCATTATTTACCCTCGCATCTCAATTTTTCTTCATTTTCTTTACGTGTTATGATTCATCAGTCTTATATTCGTCAGTCTAAAATGTCATTTAGATATTCCCAAAAAGTATTTTTATTCTATTTTAACGATACAAATGAAGAAACAAATTATGTGATTCGTAAAATGACGAATCTTAAATATTAAAAAATAAATCCATATTATTGTGTATCTATACTATTTCTGAAAACTTGGAGTATTCAATGTTTGTATTCACGGATATACAATTAAATAATCTTTTCGAATAATTTTAGGATATGATCAGCTACTTTTTGTTTTTTTGTAATTTGTTATCGTTTAAGAATGTCTGTTATTATAATTTATTATATGTAAATAAAAGTTACGAGTCAAAACTGAAAAAAGATAATAAAATTATCCAAACTAAAATTAGTTAAAAATTCAATTTTAGTCATTATATTATTTATGTTTTATAAATTGTCTCTATTTGTTATTTTGGCATATTTTATTTTGTTTATTATAAGTTTAAAAAATAACTTAACTCAAATGAAATATTTCTTATTTCACAATCTATCGGCTTACAATATTAAATGAATTCACAGTTTGTCATGTATAATAAATAAAAAATTTTGATACATTTTTAGTTTAATATAGTAATGACTATTACATATCTTAGAAAATAATGTATGTAATAAATCTATGTTTATTGATTTATTTTAACGTCATATAGTTTTAGTGTTTTTTACATTTACAAACAAATATATTCTACATGTAACTATTTAAAAATTACAAACTTATTAATTAAAAAAAAATTTTATTCCAAATGTATATAATGTATATGTAAAATTATTATATTATAAATATTAATCTATTTTATTTATAAGGTCTAACATTTTTCACATGACATAATATAACCGTTCTATACAAAAACTTCAATCTTTATTAAACACTTAACTAAATAATTAAATAAATACTTAGCGAAAAATTCAATTCATTAAAAATTATAAATTAATGATAATTTTAATTTATATAAGACAAATAAACTTTAATTATTTGAAGGAACTGTCAATTAAATATTAGTCATCGAGCATGTGTATATATATGTTATATATGCGATATTATTATATTATATTGCAACGTATTATATACGTCTATATACAAAATTATCAAGAAAAATTTTTTATTTCATATCTATCTTTAATTTTTATTTCTAATGTTATATTTAATTTTTATATAATTATATTTAATTATTCAAATTATTATTAAAATAAAATGAACATTATTTGTTTGTATAATTATATGATATATTAAAAAAAATTTTTAACAACTTGATAATTGTGTATACACCCTAAATAGATAAAAAATTTAAATATCTCAAAAATTATATTTGATGAATTATTAAAATGAATATTATAAGTTTTCTTCAATAAAAATGACTAAATAGAATATAGCAACAAACTTATTACCAAAAATATTAAAGTGAATTTTATATATCAATATATTACAACTTTGTTAACTGCATTGACGATCTATTGTAAACAGATAAATCCATAATACAGCTGAGAGGTAGTAAGTCATTTGTAATGTTAAAATACTGAAAATATAAATTATAAAAATGCAATCTGTTGGTAATAGTGGGATAAATATAAAAAATTTGAGATTTGAAACAATTATATATTGGGTAATACATATATATGTAATATTATGCATATTTTTAGTTACTTTGAATTTTTACAATTACTTTGAACAAATTTAAAAATTAAAACTTTTCTTTTTCTACGCTTATTGAAGACTTTTCAATTTAAAGTAACATATTTTATTTTCTTATATGATCTAGGATTTCTAAATGTTACAGAATATATAAATGTCTATGTATAATTAATATAAAAAAATTTGACTTCTTGTTTATTTTAACTACTTAATTTTATGAAATTGGTTATTATATGATTTATAAGATATGTTTCCAATTTTAATATTAGGATTAAAATTAAAAAAAGATGATATGCTTAATTTATGGTCAATGTATAACACGCAAGAAAATTCTTATCTTACACCGTACAAACCTTTAGGCTGCAATCTCTTTGTTGTGCTTCTGTACCTTATACATAATGTGTAGAGCGATAATAATAGAGTTGGAACTGTAGATGAAAGAAGAGATAAAAACTTAACATCGTAAAAATTGGAATAAAGTATCCAAAAAATCAAATAATCACTTATTTTAATAAATTAATAAACTAATAGAATTCCTCATAAAGCCTTGTTTTGGTGTTTCCAAGTGTTACAACTTCTTTCTATATTCATAACCTACATTCTGCATCTACATATGGCCATAGAAAAATGATATGAATTTATTTTGTTCAATTATTGGAATCAAAAAAAGAATTTGCAGAGTTATGGAAACTAATATGTTTACTTATTTGTTTTACATATTTTACGTTATGTTACGTTGATACGTCTAACTCATACTTGTTTAAATTTAATACTGCTTAGAAATATAAGTTTAGAATTTATAAATTAAATATGAGTTTGATATTATTATTGCGCAAATATATAGAAAAATATAAACTTTTTTTATCAAATTTTTTTTCATTTTTTAATGAATTAATATATTTCTTTTATAGACATTTCACCAACATTTAATAGTCAAGCCATGCATTGGATAATTAAAAAATTAGAAAAACATTCGTACATAAAGATATCTTCAAAATTAATAGGTCTTACTAACTAAATATGACCATCAACTTTGACACCAAATGAATAATAAACTACAGAAATATCTTATGATAATTTTTAAATATCAAGAGTAATTATCAGAAAATATATACACAAATGGAGAATCAATTATTAATAGCCATTGTTGATGTGAGCATAGTATTGATCTATATTTAACATTATCTCAAGATAAACTAGTATTTAGTTATATATACCATCAAAAGAAAAAAAATTCTTTTGTAGAAATAAAAGAATGAGTTATTTTCTTTGCATTTACATTAAAAGAATCGCTACCCTATTTGTTTATTTATGAGATATTGACTAGTAATATTCAACTAGTAAAAATTAATCGAATAAATTATAATTTTTCGAGTTAAAGTATATATTAAACTATTATATTTCGATATTGTTTTTGAAATTTTTTATTATCTAATTTAGATATTTTAATGAATATTTGGAGGTTGAATTTAATAGTTTAATTTTTATTTAATAAGTACATCGCAACGTAATACTTTTATTTAATTTTCATTTATTTTATATTATCGAAATTAAACATATTTATGATTATGAGGTAGAATCGTCACTGAATATTATTTCTTTGTTTTTTAGCATATTTAATAATTTTTTCCAACTTCATTCCTGACATTGTTCCGATGTTATTTCAATTTTTCTATTAATGCTTGAAATAGTACAGAATATTTATAATGGTATGGAACTCAAAATTAATTTTTTTTAAATCGGATAAAAATAAGAGTTTCAAGTATGGTATACTTAACATCAATAAATTAGATATAGATAGAAAGTACATTTATAAAAATAAGTATTATTACAAATTGATAAAGAATCTTTTAATATAATTTTTCGAAAATATAAAAAATTTAGATCACTGGATCACAGACATCTTAAGATCAACTTACTTCAGATGTAATTTGATATTAGTCCGATATCTTCATTACAAATTATTGAGTTTTCCAAAACATATGCAAGCGATTCTTTACCTACCAAATACTTTAAATTATTTAAATTATAATTGCGGAAGTGTCAATCATAAGTTATGTATCTGTCCTCTTTATACCTTAAAGTTTTAATAAAAAATGGGATTTGGAAAATATAAATCTGTATTGTACAGAGAATCTCGTAAGATTAGGATCCAAATCTCTTATGTTTCTAGATGACGACAAATTGAAAAGTAAAAGAGGGTGGACATTAATACGAAATAATTAATTTGCAAAGCTATAAAATATTTATATTTTATAAATTTTATAAATTCTTGTATATTATAAAAACTTCCAATCCCAATATACAAATAGTAAATATAAAAACAGAAGCACAATATACAAATTCATAGTTTTTTCCTATAAATTTTATATTTTTTATTTACCATATTTGTTTGAAAAAATCAAAATATTTTATTTTAATGTATATGGAAGTAATTCTTTTTAAAAGAAAATTTTAGCATAGATAAAATTTGTCAAGAAATTTATAATAAATCAAATTTTCTATGATTATTATTCTTACAATTTTTCATCATTTCGATCCATATTATTGTTATTTAATCGGTAACTATTTTATAATATTATACTCTATACACGTAAGACATTATTTATGTAATATAAATTTAATTTATGAATTCTTCCTAATATTATGTATCTAATGATAAACAATGTTTAATAATCTGGTAATACTTGCAACTTTTATAATACTAATTACGGAGAAAAGACCTAAACGTAAAAAATATTTATTATGATAATTTCGATATTATGAGTATTATGAATGGAGTTACTCAATAATATGATAGATGAGAATAAACTTATTTATTTCAATATTAGAAATTATTGATTTAATTTTGAATATTTCTAGATGTTAATAGAGAATATTAATAAAAAGATAGGTTTTATTTATTAAAGTGATGAGTATATTTGTTCTGTGAGATAGATAAAATATTTTTATATTTGTTGATACAATATTTATACATTAATAATTTTATATCATTATCTGTTATAATTTTACAATTTTTGAAGCATAACATATAATTATATATTACATAATTTTTAGAAATATTAATTATAAATAAAAACATGATAATAATAATAATAATAATAAATAATCATTTTCATAATTCTTTATATGTTAAGAATATTATAAGAATAGTACGTACAAATAGATTAATCCATTGTTATTCAAATAATGCACAAAAATATGTATGTTGAAAAAATGCATGGACTTTAAAAAAGTACTTGCCGCAAAAGCATAGAAGTTCTGTTAAAAAATGAGCAGGAAAATATATTCGTCCCGAATGTACCAGTGGATTTAAGATTTTCTAGTAAAGTAAAATATACTGAAGGCATCGTTCATCAGGGATTTGAATTCCTTTAATTCGCATAGAGAAGAATGAGCATCGGTAGTAGAATGTTTATCTAAAGGAATCATCGATTCCCTTAACAATCGCTATAACTTTTGTTTAA
The DNA here is from genome assembly GCA_030522565.1 of Ceratosolen corneri. Lineage (NCBI taxonomy): Eukaryota > Metazoa > Arthropoda > Insecta > Hymenoptera > Agaonidae > Ceratosolen > Ceratosolen corneri. The sequence goes on along the minus strand of JAPYYT010003968.1, from coordinate 9,704 downwards.
TCTTTTTTCTGTAGACATTTTGTACATTTTCCATGTTGATGAATCAAGACGTATGTTAGAAAACCATTCTGAAATTGAAATTGTTAACGACTTTCTCTCAAATTTTTATTTCTAATAACTGGATTATTTGCGTATATGCGTGACTATCAACAAGAATATAGCGTACAGTATCGTGAATTTTCATTTGCTAATTTTTGTTTTTAAATTTCATTAATTAATTTTAATTCATTTAAATATTTAATGCTAGATTTATGCTAATATTAAATGCTACATTTATGCTAAAATTTAATGCTATAAAAGCAACAAAATAGGTGGAAATTTTTATAAATGCTATAATTTTCTAACGCCTCTATGTTCTATTAAACTATTATAAAATATGAAAGTCTAGATTAAAGAGATTTTTCGAAATCCTATAGAAACTAAGCAAATAAAATGTTGCTTTCTTTTAAAGAATTTATTGATATTCTTATATTATCATATTGTAGTATCTTATGTAAAATGCACATAAAGTCATTCTCATTTTACAATTGACTTAGAATTCTTACATAATCTGCTATAAGTTCACTCTTCAATGAAGTTAAAGACAATAAGTACTTACACTAATTAATAGCTTAAACAGTTTCTCCGTAATAAAATAATAGATTTTCATTGCGCTAAACTTATTATAAATAGAAATAATAAATTTATGAACTTATTTATAATTCAAACATAAAAAGGAAGAAATCGAAAATTTAATTTTAATAAACTTTTTATAATAATTATGAAATAATTTTCAGACCGCACAAGTGTATGTGCGTAAGTATAATTTTCTAATCCTCAAAGTTATAAATCATAAATTTCAAACACACTTGTATTCGTTCTTAAAATTTTGTTTTAAACAGAGTGCAAATATCATTAGGAAACAATGAATGGTGAATTATTTAACGCGAAGTTATCAATTTACGGCGATAAATCATCTCCAACCGAGCTTTGCTTCCTTTTTTACTACTTCGGCGAGTATATAAAATCAGGCTCCTCAGCGCCCTCTCTTTGGTTGCTTTCTAAATAAGAAATTAAAGTCCTTCGCTGAAGTTGATTATATATTGGTTCTCATAAATCTAGCATTAATTTGATCTCCAACAGCATGTAGACGACTAATTGTACCCGTAATACATCTAATTGTGGTTAATATCCGATTAGAATTGTTGAGAGAAAAGATGTCATACACTGTCATGAATTATCAATAAACTCCGTATTTATCCTCAATGGATTTTGGCTTTGTCAATTATATAGTGGCTCGCTTAAAAAAACCTTAAAGGTTCATGAATTTTGAGATTCTCTTAACACTTTGTCTTTATTAAAATATTGAGAAGTATGTTTGTTTTTCTTCTTTTTTTATAACTTCTATTAAAATAAATTTATAATTCAAGGTTGAGAGTAAACTGAAAAAGCTTAAATGTTTGTCTTTTTAATTCTTAAATTTATAATGATATTGAAATAACTATCCAGTTAATTATTATTTTCCTCACTTTAGTAAATTTCAATATTATAAAACTTCAATAATCCGCTACTTACATGTTTGTTTATGTACAACTCCTCGTCTAAGTCATTTTATATTAATTTAAAATAAAATATATAAAGATGTTTTTTTCATTATTGTTTTATACAATATATCATATGTTGTCCATGAAATAAGTCTTATCTATTATCTTGAGATTAAAACTTGGCATAAAAAAATAACGACAATGTATTCTTTAACTTACAAAAGAAAAGGTTATACAAGGTACGGTTAATTTTACAAATATTGACAAATTGTCCAGAAATAAGATAAAAAGCTGAACAAAGTCTCTGTTGGATTCAAAGCTAATCAAGCTCTCAAGAATATATTTCTATTGAACAAGGAAATAATAACGATTCTCATCCATTTCTACTCTCTTATTCCCTTGTTTACATTGTTGCAGGTATGTAGTTAGCCTTTCGAAAGGAACTTATAGAACAAATATAATGACGCTTGCATCCTATTTCTAGAGTAATAGCTTTTCTAATGGAACAATTACAGATCCTAGACGTCCCAAAATTACCGAATTTGCATTTAGTAATACTCTGTGCCCGATAATCAAATACTGGCGTATATTTAACAACCTAACTAGATTCTATTTTATTCGTGGGGAATTATATTAAAAACTTTCTTTAGATATTTGATTGACAAATTATAAAGGGAATTTAGAATGATATATAGTTTATTAGAATATTAATATTGGCGATTTAAATTTAAGCATTTTGTTTTACAAGTAAGTAGCTTTTGCGCTTTATCGAATTATTAACTATAATAAGTACTAATATATTTTTATTATTAAAAAAATAACTGCAGTACAAAAAACTATTGTTAATAAAATAAATTAAAATTAATGTTGTAGATAAAAATATATGATTTTATTTGTTTGGTAAGTGACGAAGTCACGTTTCTATATGGATTATATGGATTATATACAATCTGTTGAAACAATATGTATTAAAGCAATTACTTTTAAGAAACACTTTTAAATATTTATAATAACTATTAAATTTTTATCTCTTTATTAACTTTATATTAAATATTATAGTTTTACGTTATACAACGAATAAAGTACCAAAAATCGTGTTTATTTAAAAATCCTGGAAGAATTTTCAACGAGAATGATGCGATTCATTTTATATTTTTCAGTCTGTGCAACAATATTTATTGCTTTAATAAATAATATAGAAGCTGCAAGTAGTCTTATATTAATATAAAAATTTGATTATTAATATCATTTGCATTTTTACAAGGCATACACTTAAATTCATATAATCAATAATTGTTTACATATGTATTACAAAAATATACTATGTACAAGATCATAATTATAATTACATAATTATGGTGTTTTAAATTATAATATATATAATTTTAATATTGATTATTTTATGATTATATAATATCAACATTAAACTTAAAATATTACACTTTAATATTATTTTATTATCGTAATAATTATTCTCGTTTTGAAGAAATTTTAATTATTTATAATTTACAGAAATTACTTTCATCTTGGTTGAGAAGAAGTACGTAAAGTTAAAAAGTACATTTTAATTGTAAAATTGAAAAAGACATTTAACTGTGATTATGTATGTATTTACTTCTGACTGAAATTGATATTAAAGAAATTATTCATATTTACTTTTAGGACGCACCCAAAATTATCAATATACTACAGGTTTTTATGATACGGATGAACCAATTAATAATGTAGAAGAGCCAGATGAATAATAATTAAATTTAATGAAACATTTTCATGAAAATGAGAAAATATACTTTAAGTTATTAATTATTATTACTTTAAATTATCATTTTGCTAAATTTATTAAAGATCTTATTTACAATATTCTCAGTGTAACAATAATATATTAACGACATACGTACATTTATAGTGGAAAATACAACACGTGATAAATATGTTTACAATAAAAATAACTATTTGTATATTATTATTACACAATATTAATAAAAAAAGCCTATAGACATTCATTATGAAAATAATAAATAGTTTTAATTTATAGTCCTAATAATTAAATATTTTTAAAAAATTATAATTCAAATAGATTTTAAATACTATTAGATGTTCAACTAATTCATTCATCCACGTATATAATCTTTATTATTATATTATATCTTATTAAAGCCTTTATTTATTTTTGAAATACTCCATTCATATTGTTCGAGTGTTTTTTATAAAAAACTTCTAATATTCATACGAATTTCGTTTATTATTAGTTTGCGTTAAAGTTTATAAGAATAAAGACAAATTTCGTAATTATCATAAATAATCTTAAATGATTAATACACCCTCATAATGATTTAATAAACTGTTTTAATATTTCATACATACAGCAACATTTTAAAGATTTATAAAGTGTAATAATTTAATTTTGCGTACATTGTATAATATAAATAATATATACAAGAATTATTATTATATTCAGTTATTCGCATCATATGAATAGTAATTTTCGAAAATCACAAAATAATAAAATTTTTAATTTACAATATTGCATGAATGAAGCTCCTTAAACATGATATGAAACTTTAATTTCTTCATTCTTCACGATAAAAAAATGATTGTTAATATTAGCTACTTGGATTGCTACGGATTCATAAATTATGGTTTTTTATTGATAATTGCTTACCGATTAGATTACAGAATTACCGATAAGTAGCTTAAGCTTTTATGATTTGTGTATTGTATATTGAAGAAAATCTTACTGTCATATGTGAGTTTCAATCAATCATTGTATTTTATGAAAAGTTTAAGATTTGTGTATATTATATGAAAAAGAGCAGAATGATTTGTAACGCATTTGTATAATATTCCTTATGTATACTAAATACTTACAAAATGCGCGTCAATCTTTAGTTCAAAATTTTTAAATTAGATTACAAAATTTATCAATTTTAAAAGTGGACTAGGAAAATTTTAGTTATATTACACTATTCCATAACATTCCATTGTTTCCAATTTAAAAGGATAAAAGGTAGACTAGAGAAAAAGCGCATATCTAATAAGCATTATTATATATTATCGTATAAGTATTTTTCGTGGTGCACAAAATTCTCAGACGTCTCATATACCAAGTGTCAACTTGAAAAGCATTTACCATCTCGAAATGTGTAATAGAGGAAAGGGATATAAAATTACATCGATGATGCTTTCGCAAAAAATAGAACATCTTCCGTACGAGAAAAGAAAATTGTTACAAAATTAAAATAGCCAAATTACATTGACATAATATATACATGAGATTTGATATAATAATTATAGCTATTGTTTTTATCAAATCAATTTAATCAAATTAATTTATCAATATTGGTTCACCCGATTTTATTTCACTAACTAGTTTTTATCTATTAATATTTATCTTTCGGTGATGTCATGATTCGTTTAATTCATATAATTAATACATTGTTAATTATAATTGGCAAGCGAAAGATGAAGTTTGTCTTTGAAACAAAATATATGATTTTATATTAATACCTGCTTCAATCAGTTTAGATTGATTTCTACAATATCTGTATATTGGAAAATATAGATAATGAAATTAAACAATATCATTTTAAGTAAAATAAAATTTCATTTAAATTCATTTATTAAAATTTTATGAAAAAAAGTTGATATATCTTAAATAAATATTATAGGCAATTAAATTATATTATTTTTCTTTGAGATAAAAAAGGCAAAAAAAGCTTCATATTTTCATAATTTACAAACATGTAATTTATAAATGATTATTGGCTAACTATAGTTATTTTTAATAATTAAAAATTAATAACGTTCATTATATATTTACAGGACTAAGCAAAGTAATTATTATACTATGCATATTATATGATATTATATTTATAGGTGAAAGCAAGTAATAGAAATTTTATTCGACTTACTCACTTGACATTGAACAGCTCTGGGCAATACAAATGCGAAGTATCAACTGGGGCTCCATATTTTGCCACCAACTATATTGAAGGAAATCTTACTGTCATATGTGAGTTTCAATCAATCATTGTATTTTATGAAAAGTGATAAAATAATGAAAAATATTTAATGTATCATGCATGCTTATTTATTTGTGTTTATAATAATGGACGCAAAACTTTCATAGAATATATGGATATACTTGCTTAATTTTCTTATTATAAAATCAACGAAATATTTCTTATAATAAAATAGAATATATAAATAGAATTTTCTATGAATTCAATGACTTTATTAATTATATTTTTCATGGTCGTTGTAAATGAAGATGACAAAAATGAGTACATTGTGTTAGAAATCCGTATAAGCTTAGATGAAAACAAGTCGACCTTTGACAATAAAATAAAAAAGCTAGAATGGTTGATCAGAATTACAAATGTATTTAAAAAAATCTTTCTGTAGAATCTCTAACCTTTTTTATATATATCATTTGACCGCTTCAATAATATTCAGTTCATCGAGATTACATGTTATTAAAAGAAACATAAATATTCTGCTTTAAAGCATTTTAATATTTTAACATCATGCAAATTTTTAATTGATATATCCTTTAAAATACAGATATTTTTAATTTATAAGTTTTTTACATTTATATGAATAATGCTAGAGCATTGATAAGTTTAAATTAAATTGTAGAAAAATAATTTAAAATAATAATAACGATTACAAGCAACAACAAATTAAAAGCATACAGATATAAATGTAAAAATAAATAACAAAATTATAAAGGAAAAAAGGAGGAGTCATAAAATCACAATCCAAAGCAATATTCCGTGGAAATTCGATTAAGTCAAAAGAGCAAGAATTCAGCACATGAACTCAAATTCAGATAGTGTCCAGACATCTCTCGGGTGGCACAACGAAAAGCTAAAGTTAAGAATTACGAGCAGCGCTCCATTATCATTTGCAGTATTTTGGCTTGCATTTCACTGTAAAAGGTTTCCTCTTTTGCCGTGGAAAAAGAAAGCAAGACTGCACGTCGCAAATGATAAAAAGGAAAGGGGAAGAGATTTACCGAAGAGTTGTAGAAAATAGGGAAATACAGAAGTGAGCGAAGATGAAAGAAGAAAGAAAGAGTGGAGGAAAATCTACGCAGGCACTCTACCAATGAGATGTAGACGACATTTCACTGGCAATAAATTTTTCTGCTTAGGTAAGTAATACATACGTACATATACGGCTATCGTTTTGTACATATTACATTAAAACGTAAAAATATAGATGCTTTTGTAAAACTTGAAAAATATTAAAATATGGAAGTCGTATTATAGATTAGAAGAGAAGAACTAAAGACTGCACAAAAATATTTTAAAATTTCAAATAATTGTTTTTTTACATCGATATGATAGTTTATCGATATAATAATATGTTTATGATTCTATTATTTTATTTTTAAGAGGTTTAAAAAATATCCATAATTAAAATAATAATTTTAATTATCAAATTTTTAATTTATTGAAAGGAACACTTATAATTTGCATGCTTTCGATGTTGTAATGTTTAGGATGTGATTCTAATATTATTATCATATTATCATCTCATAAAGAACATGGCTATTCAGTTTTTTAGGATTTATTTCGTTTTTTTTTATTATAAATATTAAGTAAATAAATTAGAATTTTGTTCTAGTATTAAATAATCATTCGTTTTATTCTTATTGATACTTCTTATTTTTTTGCATTTTATTGCTTTATTAGGCATTCTGACTGATTGCAAATTAAGGAAGAAATACTGGATATATGATGTTATATATACATAAGCTTAGCTGGTCGTATGAATTATTTTGATACCTTTAAAACTATTATTATTTTGTTTAAAATTTAAATTGAAAAGCCTTATTTTAATTCGTTAATTTTATTATTATAATAAATTGTTAATTCAGAATTAAAATGAAAATTATGGCGGCTTTTATATTTTCATCATCTAATAAAATAAAATTCTTACGTTTTTAATATAATGAAACAATATGACGATAAAAATTGCTTAGTTTACAAAAATTAATTTTGACGTTGTCAACTTAGCAATACTTTTATTACATTTCTAAAAAGAATGTATTAGAACTAGAGCGTAATACTCTTGCAACAAATAGTGAATATAAATAGAAGGGTAAAAGAATAAAAAGGTAAACGAAAACAGTTGTATGAATAAGAATGGGAAAAATGAGTAAAAGTAAGTATAAATGTAAAAGAAAGTAAAAATGCTACTTGAATATAGAACGCACTGCTTTTCGTACTCCTCAGAGATATTCACCTCAATCCCCCCCTTCCTTCCTCTTTACGCATATACTACCTCTTTTAATCTTTTGCCACCCCTCATTCTTTCTCTCTTACACTCATTCCGCAAGAAGTGAGAATAGAATTTTCTTTGGAAAATATAGATTATACACGAGCCTTGCACTTCAGGAGTTACCTCCTTCTATAGACTCAATACATTGGCTTCTCCTCAAGCAGATATTAAATAACAGTGTACGTTGCGATAATCAAACGGGACCGGACTCTGGCATCTAATATACCTTCAGGTAAATCGATGCTCGCTCGTATAGTATATTATTTGTCAATATACTACCTATCCTTCGAATTTTTCCCATCGTGTTATATTTAATATTTAGCTATTAATGACAACTCCAGCTTTCACTTGTTTTGACTTCAATATGTAAACAAAAATCAGACATCTTTACACTAACCGTCGGTCCTGTATCTTATCAATTATCTACCAATGTTATTTTTATATCTCCATTATTCTCTGACTTCGATTTAAACAAAATTCGTTACTATTATATTAAGTAAAACATACATAATATTAAATAATTTAGTTAGTTGAATCTAGTTCAATATAAGTATATTATAAAAATCTCAAAAATATATTTTTAGCGAAAAACCAATTATCTTCTTTTTCTATTAAAATATAAGCTCAATGTTTTACCTAAATGTTAGTTAGTTTATACTTGATAAATATTACTTATCTAACGTTAAGATTCATTGAATTAATAATATAAGAAATAATCCAAGAAATATTAAAAAATTGTTTTCTAAATATTAATAATATTCAACATTTCTTATAAAATCCTAATATTTACTTATCTGCCAATTCACACTGAATATAGCGCTATACAATTATCCATTTCTATAAGACGCATTTATGCAAGCGCATACGTGCTTATGTATGTATATGCATATGCTCATACTTCAGGAAAAGAAACGTGTAGAATACTCTAATTAAAGCAGTCGACATATAACAATTTTGAAATCAACGAATTCGGTGTTCTCGGTTTCAAGGAATTAAACTTGGTCTTGGCAATTATCATATTATGCCCCTCTCTCTTTTAGCCCATTAATCTTGAGGTTAAATTCAGTTGGCAGAGGGATTTCTAAGACCCACATCTTTTAGTTGGCTAACTAATAATCAGGTCAACGACTAAGATTATTTTGAAAAGAAATGTTGAAAGAAGAAACGATGAAAAATTTGTTAATATGATATTCATAAATGACAAATGTAGCAATTAATGAAAAATTAATTTTCGAAACATTTTTGTAATTATAATTTTCAAGAGAAATTGCATTTACGAACTAGATGAATGTATGCTTAATTTTTCTTTATAATTTGTATTTAATTATTTAAAATTTTTAATTCTATTGATTATTGTATTATCTTGTAGTTATTACAAACTATACAATATGATTATTGGATTACTCTTATACAATAACTGATAAAATAGAATTTCTAGTCTAATATAAACATATATTAATTACGATACCATTGTCGTGCAATAAAATACATTCACTCTGTGTTCGAGAGTCCGTTGCAATTACGATCATCTCGCCGTACTACCTCATTGTTTGAAAATTCTTTAGAATATCTTATATGTTTATGATTGCCAGGTGTGTCCCCATAGCTTACGACTACGACTAGAAAATTTATTGGGTACCCTTTTTACTCGCTAATGATCTTTTAACGACCCTCTTTACTCGGACTGCACCTCGAAAGTACGACGATGGTCAATATAACCAGCACTTCTTTTGAAATATAAAACCTAGAAAATCAACGTACAAAAGATTCCAGGAACTCATGTATAGTAACTATACTTCGTGCTATTTTCATAACGTACCAATACAATATCAAAAACATTAAACACCAAGCAACGCTTCAATCCGCTCCGCGACAGTAGCCACATACAACCCG
>JAPYYT010003966.1:0-11149 GCA_030522565.1 Ceratosolen corneri | reverse complement strand
TGTAAATTCATTAAAAGATATCGCGACATTCAATTCATCTCCGAATATTAAGATAACTCAAGATTTGTAATTCAAAATTGTAACAGCATTATAATTATAACACAACGTCTAAAGACAGCATTAGATTTCAATACGTTAAAATAAACACCGTTTTACAGCATAACCACGCCAATTTGCCTCTGTTTCATTTTACCCTGCTGTCTCTCTTTCTCCACTATCCGCCTCTCCCTCCCTCTATCTGGGAGAGTGTTTTCTCGGGCTCAGTCCCGAACAGGCGCTAAGTTAATATACTTAACTATGTGAGATCTTTAATTCTCACTAAATGATTAATTACCGCTTGTGGACATCTATCGACTATTGAACATAATTTGTCATGTTGGCGAGTAACAAGATTGTAGTAAGTTGTAACGGGATAGACTTTGGATATCAATACGTTAGTGAAACTCTTGTTTTGTTGTTATACCTAGATTTTTTTGTTTATATTTATAAAGAGATCTTTACCAGTGCAGTAATAGCTAAATCTGATGTTCTGTAAATTTCACTACTGAATCTCGTCATGTGCTGATCCAGCTTTAAGTAGAGAGTTGCAGGATGCATTGTAACATTTTTTGTATTAGTTTTCTTTAAATATGTCCTTAGTTTGTCAAAGTTTCTATAATGGAATTTTGCTTTTATTACCGCAAATGTGTAGAATGTCAGTCTCTGAATGTGAACCGCCCGCCACGAGTGTCACAAAGTGGCCTAACCCTTTTCTTTAATTGCCATAGAATATGTTGAGAATATCTCTATGTTACTTATATGATGTGCCTTTTTATTATTGCATTTTTATGCATTACTAATAACTCTTTTATATTATCAGAATCATAATCAATTCTGCATGTAAGTGCTTCAAATATGTTATCCAACTACCTTTCTATTTACTTTCAATAAACAGTGCGACTGTAAGAATATTTTTCTTAATTTTTGAATATCCATAAATTAAGTGTTCCCTTGTAAATCGATTTCGACAGGTTTCAATACTCAGATGAATATTTCTTATTACTCTGTTATATCTTAGTATATTTGGACTATATTTTACAATTGTAGTTGCTTTATTTATAAAGGCCGGCTAAACTTTTCTATTGGTTCGAGCACGTTTGTAATATTATCCTTGTATACGAGTAGATATTGTGGCAAGGCTATCCGACGAATGAACAGTTCAATACGACTTACATGTTATTGGTAACTAGGCTTTCCACTTATGGATTTTGTTTAAAGTACTGTGGCGCTGTGTTAATTTGCGCGATGATTCAAATACCGTCGGAATTTGATTGATGCTAATTTTGTGGTTAGATTGACCAGTCGCGTATCGACGCTGCTGTCGGCATGAGTGTTAACATATCAAAGGTCTGTGCGACTCTTCACTTATATTCTTTTCGGCTTCGCACGCAGTGTTAATGTTGTCGTATCATGTACGATTCCTTCCATCTTCCATTTTTCTGTGGGAGGGGTTAAAAGCAGATAGTAATTTTTCATTATCTCTGAAAATACGATAGGTTGCCTTAAGTATGGAGATTTCTATTCGTGAGGAGAGGTGAGAAGGTGGGGGGGGGTCAGAAATTCAGTGATCAACGTTCTTATAGATCCTTGATTTGGATGATGATATGTAAATAAGATCAATATTTACATGGTTTTGTCTATTATAATACATTGGCACTAGACACAGTTCCTAAAGATAGAAAAGTCTATTTTAAAATGATGCAATTTGACAAAAGTAAAAAATGATGTTGCTGTAAGAATCAACGATATATAGTAATACATTAATTACTGCTTGAAGACAAATTAATTTTCTTTATTTTCTAATTTTTTAAAATATGAAATATTGTTCGAGATACCCGCGTAGAAAATCGAGAATCACGACTTTGTATGATGTGACCATTTATTGCTTACCATAATAGAAATACGTTACGAAGCGTACAACAATGATGGTATTGTAGGCCGTTAAACTTAAAACAATACTCATGTTGGCACGTTTTGATACCACATGGCTCCATTAACAAAAACAGCCGTGAAAATACTTATATTGGCTCATCTTGAATCCACATGAGTGAATTGCCAAGGAAAGTTGAGAAAAACATTCATGCTGGCGCATCTCGAAACTACCTGGCCGAAGGATCAATAAATGCATAAGAAAATATTCCTGCTGCCGAATCTTGACCCCGCATGTCAACAAGGCAAAATCTAGCCTGGAAAAATTCCACAAATTCTTCCACTCCATGTTTCCGATTTTACTGGACAACATTGGGAATAGAGATAGAAGTCTCTCCTATCGTTAAATATAAAAGACACGGTAAAGTACATAAATCAATGAGAAATATTATCACACTCTAATAAAATAACTTGAATCGCCGCCAGAGTTCATCATTCAGTCGTAAGTAATTACGGTAGAAACTATGGATTTTAATAAAACAGATACTACGAGCTCAGTGTACAGCTATTTATAAAGATATCGAAGATTAGTAAAGCATCATGTGAAGTTTAGAAGACTACGCACCCAATCAATTGATTTGATCATGTTGATTCAATTTGATCAAGTTGATTTGAAATCTGTCAACTTATAATTGAATCACACTCATCAAGACAAGATTTGATACATCAACATTTTATGCATTCCCTAAGTCTGCACGACATCGTTGTACATGATGAGCTTCTAATTGATGACTTAAAATTGCTTCTCCATCAGAGATGAAAGCCATCATCATCACTATTCCTAGATACACCATGAATAACTTTGTAAACAGTGGGTGATTTTTAATTATTTCATATTTAATATAAAATATTCAAGATTTAGTGGGAGCCTCGAATGTCTCTTAATAATATTTGTATGAAAATTCATTAGAAATTTTAGTATGTTTATGATTGTCAGATGCACCTCAAGTGACCATTTACGATTCCGTTTACAGGACTAGAACTAATCATCACAATCAGCAATGCCATAAAAATTCCAGGAATCTGAAGCCTAGTTACCTTCCCTCGTGTTTTTCTTATACCGTACTGTTCGAGATTACGCTGGTTTCTGAACTGTCGGTACTACTTCTTTGTTTGTAAATTCTTTTGGAAATGTTCAATATGTTTATGATTGATAGATGGGTCCCAAGAGCTAACAAATATAATCGTATAATCATATATAACTGTAATATAATCATATAATCAGTTCAACAGCACAAACTGCAAATCGACGTCTCAAAACGCAGCCACCACCATCCCCTGCATTTCGCCCTCTCTCTTCAAAAAAGCGTTGACACTATTTGGCTTGTGTTCCAATAACAACAGAAAATTGGTTTTCTTCCAATAACTAAAACTTCCCACTCTCAAAGAAATCTAAATTCACCACCCCTACTCAAGGAGCGGGGTGAAGACATCAAAACTAAACAACACGACCGCTGTGCACTAGAATTCTTTCGGTTTTTCAAGGTTTATCTTAAAACACAATATGGTGGTCTTAAAAGGAGATTCTCAAACAACAGATATCGGCAACATTATAATGAAACTTGGACCCGATACTGGTAATCAGTCGCTACAATTATAGATTACTTCCCTGCTGGCCCTTCTTCTCCTATTGTGTCACGGCTACTCGGATGAGACTGATAGAGTCTGCAATCAAGGCTCCAGGTTTTGCCATCCAGTAAATGCCCCACGAGGACTAAGGTAGAAAGTAATAAGTAACATAAAGGCTGATAGCGACCGGTGTTTATCGTATTTATCATAATTATACTGAGACCCAGTCGGTATTCAATTCATGCACTGAATGCCGCGGTTAATCAGACACACATTACGCATTTGGCAGGGCTTCGACGTAATTGGTAATACATAAACTTAGCATAAAACACGCACATACTGAGCATTGGTATTAAACACACTTTACTGAACAATAACTAAAATCAACAACTTAATTTTATACATAAAATTAATTGTTGTTCCGAACCTCGCGGTTTTCAATTTACGACTGAATATTGCTGTCGCGCGAGAGCTATTCAACTAAAAAAACCAACCAAAGAATATAGTTTACTCATTATAAATATAATCAGTCCAAGTTTCGCTGTATTAAATTTTTGATCGAGTATCGTGATAGTATAGAATTTACGTTTAAGGTAGGCACAGCATTATATTTTATAATCCATATATTCAATAGAGACAGCTTCATTATTTCGGTATATTTCCAATAAAGCAGTTTTACAGTATTACATACACAGTCTTCGTTTTAGCTTATTTTACCCTGCTATCTCTCCCCTGCTACCACCTGCCTCTCGCCCTCACCACCTTGGGAAGACTTCACACTCGGGTTAATTCCTAAATAAATAAATTGTGCAATAAATATTTTATAAATTTCAATAAATTACATATCACTTAAATGTTTATATAAATATTTGATAATTTATGAAATGAATTAAAATAAAAAATTAAAATAAATCCTTTATGAAATTAATATATATATATTATAAATAGTTACATTAATAAATAATAACTTTGAATTTTGTTAATGAACTTAAATTTGTATATAAAATATGTTTATAATTATAAAAATCAACATAAATCTTGTTATATTAAGTATAATGAGTCACTGTTTAGTTTCTATGGAAAAATTTGACTGGCCAGATTTTTCTTGATTATAATACTGTATAAACTATCCTCTTCAATATAATAAGTATCAACAATCATAATACATAAGAATCTTCATCTTTTACTTTAGGAAATTGGGCTTTTCTTTTTGTTAATAAAGGTGAATTTAACCTTATCAGCTCGAAAATATACAGTTTTATTGCTTTCCATTTTATTTTAGCAAACGAGTTGTAGAAATGTGACATCAATACATTTATAATTTTTTGATTTTGAGGACAAACTATTTTTAATAATTTCAATATTCGTTCATTTTAAATAGTTTTAATCTATTAAATAATTTAGAATTTTAATTTTCCCTCGTCTTTGTTACTACTTGCTGGGTATCCGCTGATGCAGACTCTCTATGGTGGCAGCGTTCAGTCGTAAAGTAAACGCCGTGTTAGCCGGGCTTGATACACCTTATACGATTAGCTTGATACAATATCCAGCAAATGATGTAGTCTTTTTTATCGTCATCGGGTTGAAGTTTGTAGGTAATGAGCCGATCAGTCATTCTCTGAAAACTCTTTTGGTCACTGTTTTATATTAGTTAGTCAGGAGACTGTTAATGAAAATGAGATTTTGAGGCACAGGGCGAATGTAATCTAATTTAATACCTTCACCTCGCTCCTTGTAAAAGAGTAATCTTCTTTGAAATCCATGCGAGTAGAAAATTTCGGCGACTGGATGACAGCTGATTATTATGTTGTCATTAGTACACTTGATAAGAAGTGTTAACGCCCTTTGAAGGGGGTGGTGTCCACGCTTCCAAATGTCCTACTATGGATTGCGAAATTGCATGGCAGTTGAAGCATAGGTTGTTCTTTAATGTTTTTGATTTTAAATCAGTACGTTATAAAATTAGCACGAAGTATGGCAACTATGCTAAGATTCTTGGCAACTTTATGACAGTGTTGATTTTGCTATAAGACATATGTTCGGGATTTAACCCGCGTGTGAATTCTCTCCAAGTTCAGAATGGAGAGAGACAGATAGTGGAAAGAGGATGATAGAAATAGATTTTAAAGAAACAAGTCTTCGAAGCTATTTGTGCGTTTTTGTGGTTTATTGAATAAATATTTAAGCAAATCATATATACAAGGTGAAATGAATTTAGAGGTAATTAGATTATTATAGTATTTAGAAAAGATATTGAGTAATTTTATATTGACACGTTTAAAAGTCTTAAGGGGAATGCGGGCAGGAGTTACCTCTGACTATTCAGCAATTATTAATATGCTGTTTGTGATGTAGATATCATAGAAGGGGGGAGGGGCGAAGATGTAACTGCAGGTATGACTCCTAAGGCGAATGCCCTAAATTATATGTACATGCCCTTGAGGAGAAATAAGGGGGTGTAGAGCTACGTGGGATAATTATTGAATTAATGAAGCTTATTGCGGTGTTATCGGATTGCATGTGGGAGGAGATTGAATACGTGGAAATAAGAATAGTAAATATTTATATTTATTTACATGATTCTGGAAATGCCTGGGCAATGGCAATGATGCTTCCGTAACGAGACCGTATTGGTTATGGGTAAACTTAATGTAATAATTACTATCGTTTAGTGAGATGGGGGTTTCGTGGAAGGGGCGCGGGCGGATGCAGTCTTGCAGAAGTAACTCCCGCATCTTCCGTGCGGTCGTATTTATGTTTCAGGTGTATCTTCCATTTTTCTGTGCGGAGGGGATAAGGCAGATAGTAATTTTCCATTATCTCCTAAATATGATTGGTTGCCTTAAATATGGAGATTTCTATTCTTGAGGAGAGTTTCAGGGAGTGGGTCAGAAATTCAGTGATCAACGTTCTTATCGATCCTTGATTTGGATGATGATATGTAAATGAGATCAATATTTACACGGTTTTGTCTATTATAATATATTGGCACTAGACATAGTTCCTAAACACAGAAATATTCATCGAGTGATTTCCGATGACGAACAGAATTTCGAACAACACGTAATGGTCAATTTGACCATCTGGAAACTTTCGAGTTGCAGTTCGAATAAATAGAGTCATTAAACGGTTATTAGTAAAGGAAAATAGTATTCTTTGAATTTTCTCGTCGTAGTCATAAACTTTTGGAGTACATCTGGTAATCATAAACTTATTAGAAATTTTTTTGTAGTAGTATTGACAGACGATCGAGGCTCTAACAGAATCTCGAATACATTATCAATTTAATTACTTAAAATTTAAAAAGATAATATACATTTGTTTTATACCCATTATCAAGATTATAACTTAATTTCTTAAAAACAGTTATTTCATGGAATTGATTATTTCGTGAAGTTAATATTTGTTATTGATACAGTTACCTCATTAAAATATTCTCATTAAAAAAATTTGATTGAATTAAATTTTTTAATACAGAAAGAAATTTTTTGATTAAATTTTAAGTTTTAATGAAATTGTTTATAAAATTACAAGATTAATACAATTATTATACAAATTATTATCCAAATTATTATACAAAAATTATACACAATGTTCAAAAATTGTTACTGAATGCTAACAATTTATAGTAATTATTTATTTAGCACAATATTTTGAAAAAATTAAAAATATTAACATACTTTAATATATTATTATATTGTACATTTTTTAATTTTTGATGCAATTGTGTTAGAAATAAAATTTTGTTTAAAAATAACTTTTATAACATGAACGAATTTTTATACAGAAGAGAATATATTTATTATTTTTATACAGAATTTTAATTCTGTTTTCTAATATATATGATAGGATAGTTTTAGGAAAAATGCTGCAATATAAACAAAAGCAAATGCTTAATAACAGTCACATAAAAATAAGGATAGTAATTCTTAATTGTTTTATTTATAAACTATCAAATTAACTAAACCAAATAAGTTATTATTTGAACATTATTAACCTTATTTCTGCAAAAAAATTATGTGTAATATTATTTGTGAGTCATATAATAAATAAATCTTTTATTAAAAAAATAAGCTATTTAGTTTATTAGAATATTTACCATATAATAAGATACGTTTATTAGCATCATTATTATAATCATTAATATTTTTTTAATTTTCACAATTTATTAATAAAATTAAGATAAAATCTGTATATTATTGATATAATAGATTTCAAAATTAAAAGAGCGAATTTTCCGGTCATACATTTTTAAAGAAAAACTTTAGTTTCTATTAAAAATATAGAAAAAAATAATTCACGTAGCTGAGGATACTTTATTCGTGAAAGGGTCGAAGGGGGCGTAACTTTGCATTCCTTGGTAAATTAACTTGGCAGACGGGAGCTCAGTCGCGTCTATAATAGCAGCATCCCCACCAAATATTCATTTAAAAAGGTAAATGTAATTTTGCTGTTTTACGTGATTAAGATAATGCACTTCGATTAACGACCCTCGGCTTCTCGCTTACTCGCTTATTTGACCATCATCTTTCTTCTCGAGTTCTTCGCGTCGATTTGAATTCTGTCTTCATTTTCCTCATGCCTTTTCACCCGCAAATAAATCGAAGCCACACATTCTTGTTTGTAAAACAGAAGCTATATTCTATTTATAAAAATGAATAGTTCATATACAATATCGAATTTATGTATCGAATAATGATTACATAAAACATAGTTAAAGTATATTTTATAAATAAAGTATATTTTTAAATCAATTATAATATTTGCTTGATTTTAATTATATTTTACTATATAATTTTTAAGTTAAAATATAAATTAATTTAATATTACTAATTTTTGACTCAAAGAAAAAAATTAGAATAATGTTTTTAAAAGTAAAAATTTTTTTATTAATGTTACACTATTAATAATATGTATAATTATTATTATTATAACTTTAATCAGAAAATGATATCAATAATCTAATTTAATGTGATTTATAAAGATTTCATAAAAATTAATAAATAATTTTCATCTTTAAAATTTTCTGTGCAATTAATTATTGTAATTATAAAAAGGATATTTAATGTTTCAATATATAAATTATTTCAATATATATTAATAAAAAATGTATTTGTATGTATTGATTTTTATTATACAGTTTATTTATGAAATATTTTTGTATTTATTTAATCATAATAATTTAAAGTAAATTATTTCCTATTAGTATAAAATTAATATTCCGTTTGTAATTTTTATTAATAATTAAAGTGAAAAATATTACAAAATATGAGTATAATTATAGCTTCTTGTAATTATGAAAATAATGTGTAATTTAAAGGTTTATAATAACAGAATAAAAATGTTGATTTATAAAAATATATAATAAATCTCATAAATATAATCGAAATTTTAGTATTAATATAAGGAAAAATAATTTTGATATGAATAAAGACAATTTTTTAAAGTAATAATTATAAATTTAACCATCGTAGAATGAGTATCCATATATAATTTTTAATACATTCAAATACTCCAAATAAATCTTTTAAATCTTCAGGCGATTTTTTCAGATGTATGAGACTGCTTACATATATAAATGATTTTTTTATGATACTAGATGTAGAGTTGGTGTATGTTAAAAAATCGTTAATTTTTCTATTGTTTCTATTAAAGTTTGATACATTATCTGCAATACATTTCAGATAGTTTATATTATTTAGCAAAGTAGAATTTGTATTTTTTGTAGTGAATTTTATAAAATTATCACAGTTTCCACTATATTCAATTTTATTGATCATTGAAAAATCTTTTCTGTGAATATATTTTTCGCTGTATTGTGATAATAATTTAAAAATATCATTACTAAAATTGCAATAATTTATATAGTTATAGTTTGAAATATGATTGATTTTCCAAAATTGATCAGATATACAAGTAACAAATATTATTTCTGCTCGAAACTTTTTATAAATTGACCACCAGTAATGGAAGACAGACAAAAAATTATAAATTCCTGTTCCAAAATATAATATATAATCATTTTGACTCTTAATTTTATAAGAACTATGATTATATTTTGCATTAACTATCTTCATAATATATGGCTCCTTAAATCTATTTTTATTTTGAAATATTTCATTGAAGTATTGTTGATAATTTAAAATACCATTTGAGAGTCTGAACATTAAAATATAGTTAAAGAGATAAATCAACAATATGAAATAACTTTTCATTTCTATAAACTTGTAAATTTTAACTTTGATGTCAGATGTTAGACTAAAGCCCGAAAACTTGCAACTGACCATTTATGATTTCTACTTTATATTATCTTGCTGTTTGGATCAACACTTTCCTTTGCATTCTTATTATTATTACTGTTCATAAAAATTAATTACTTTTGTGAAAGTACAAAATAAGTCTCACGTTAGGAATCGAAAGAGTCAGGAATGTTATACTTCGATTTATCAACGTCAGACTTATTTTGTACTTTCACAAAGGTAATTGATTTTTATGGCATCTATACAGATTTCAAATATGCATATAAATTATACAATGTTATAGGAATAAAAATTTCGTGATTAAAAGTTTCTTTCTAAATATATGTTTTGTTTAGATTTATGATACAATAACTTTTAAAGATTTAATAAGTTATAAAATATAAGCATTTTAATAATGCTTGATCATAAATTTCTTATTCTTTAACGCAAAATAGTTAAAATGTTAGTTCAAGTTATATAAACTTTTTAACTTTGAAACATACGTCTGCTAAAAAGTTTAAAAATATATTTTTATACTTAATATTAAAATATTCTATATGTTGCATTTTATTTAAGTAAGTCTAATAAATATTAAAATTTTAAATAAATGTTTAAGTTTGTTTAATATTCAATCTTAAATACTCGGTTAAAAATAACATTTTTTATAAGCGTTTTATATCTTAACAATGAATTCATTTGTTTACTTTATTTTAATACAAAATAATATACAAAATAAATTATAAATTGACAGGTAAATATAAAATCTCAGGCTTCCATTTGGTTGTTGAAGATAAGCCAGAATACAACCACAAGCAATGTTACAAATATATTAATGCTTTATATTAACATATATTAATAACACCTTAATTTTCATAATTTATGCTAAGTGCTATTCATAAAGTTTATTATCATTTATTATTCAAAAAATAAAATTTATTTATTATCTATCTTTTATTACATTTTCTATGATTTTAGTAACAGAAAAAACAAAAACAATAAAACTTACAAATTATGAAATTCTTGCAAAAAAGAATTAAAAATATTTTATAATATAATATAATATTTTATAATAAAATATCAAATTTGAGATTATCTCTTATATTTAATTAATATTTACAATATAGATACCTTCTATATTACTCAAGTGTTCAAGATTCCGACCGACCATCGGATCTTTCTCAGCCTTATCAAATTGGTCACGACGTATTATAAATTATAATTGATTTGGAAACTAATTTATATTATTCGACCGCCTAATATTTACATAGCAATCTTTACGCTATGCTTTAAGAAGGCGCCTTTTTGACCGGATGTATAAAAAATACATCCTTGCCTCAGTTTTTCTGTTCTTAATCTCTTCTGGAAAATATCAC
>JAPYYT010003965.1:0-11150 GCA_030522565.1 Ceratosolen corneri | reverse complement strand
TTTTTTTTTTCTCAGTGCAAAACCTCCTCCCACAGGTGAGATACTTGATGTGCTTTTGTTATTTTATCGTAGGTAGATCGCTTTTTATTGACGTTGTTGCGCCATCGGTTTTCCATCTTCTTGTTGTTGATGTTGGTTATTTACTTTTGTCCTTATTCAATTCGGCTGCGCATTGGTTGTGGATATTCAGTACGCGTAAAGTGGGACCTCGATGCACTTATTCAATGGGCGAATGGTGCAACGTTATTGCTTAAGATTTACTCGATTTAATGAGAGTTTAGTTATTGACATTGGTGGATTGTCCTAAATAAAAGGAAAAGTGTGCCGTAAATTATTGCCTCCAGCATTCGAAAGTATATATTCGAAAAATCTTTGATAAATTGCAATTATAACTGTTGGGTCAAGTATTCCTGGCAATGCAAATTTTATTTTTTTCCACGGATACATGAGCATCGCTGGGTTCACGACATTTTAAAACTATCGCTAATATTGTCTTTATTTACGGTATCTGCAGTATCGGCTAGAAACAATACATAACTATACATATAATTTTAAATAGTTCATACGACAAATGCATTTTAGTCCGCGTTCATAAATAACTGCTTCAATTATTTGTTAAAATCATATTATTAATCTCGTTTAAAAACTGCATAGATCACTTGGATCGTTAGTTTTTTGCTCTCATTATTTTTTATAAAAATAAAATATGCAATTCAAGAGGTTCTTGGGAAAATATTTTTTTTTTTAAATTTAAATGATAAGGACAAAATACTTTGTGTTAATAAGCACAATTTTTTAATCACATTCGTTGCGTAAATTAATGGATTAAAAAATATGATTTGTGATATACATAGGTATGTTTGTATGCATGAGTGAATCGACAGTTTTTTGTTGCAAACCTTTTCATAATTACTGCTTCGTTCAATGTGTAATTTCTTGAAAAGTTTTTTTAATAATTTTTCGTGTTAGGTAACATTATTCCGGAGAGCGAATTGTACATGAATTATTAATGCATCAAAAGTACGTAAAGTTTTTTCTCTTACAATACAACACTTAATAAATAATTAATATTAAATGAAATTGAAATTTTCCATTAAAATTAGATGTAAAATACGCTCGCCCCAGTAATACCGATCGACTTTCCATCTACCAAGCGATGATTACTTGAAAATGTTAACCAGTTTTATTGTGCACATCAATGACTTATTCATTTAAATTGCACCAATAATAATCGAGCGGTGTACATTCCGCGTAAAAATTACCCAGTAATTTTTACTACCGAGACCTCGAGCTCCAGGGAAAAATTGATGTTAAAGACGACTCGTAATAATTTCATGTTTCTCTTTCGGGTAATGTTTATTATAACATCCTACGAGATCTCTAATTCACGCGAACTTTTTATCGTAGCATTTATTTACAAATAAAAATAACCCAATAAATAAAATAAAAATAAACCCACGCTCTCCCTCATAAAATCAACTGGCAGTATTTAATCATCACTCCAATTAAATTTTGCGTTACAAATTGGCAAAAGCCCCCCCCCCCCCCCACCGTCAAGCTCACTTTTACACCCCCCGCCACCCCACGCACTGCCTCGCTCTGCAACTACTACTACCAGAACGGCACATTATCGTAATAACAAGGATCGCGAACCGGCGATACGTATTCTTTGCCTCAAGAGCCACGACTATGCGCGTCCGATAATAAATTTCCTCTCGATATCCGGCTCTTGGTATTTCTTCCGCCCTTCTCTCAAAATTGGTGGCGACGCAATAATTACTCCGCGAAATATTTTCATCCACGGCGCATCGATCGTCCCTCCATGCCACGTCTGCTTTCCTTCATTGTCACGGTGTGTAATTCACGCTACTTGCGGCAATGAGAGGGAGACGGGCGAAGGAGGGAGGAGTGGCGGCGGCAGCGGCACCGACGGTGGAGCACTGTGTGTGAGAGTCGGCCGCGGGAGGGGGAGGAGGAGGGGGGGAGGTATGATGCACGTATCGTCCCCAGCGGCGCGTAACCACTTAATTCGCGAGGCGCACGCACGATTCGTCATTAGCGTGGCTGCGGGCTGCGGGCCGAAGCTCCACCTTTAATTGCACCTTGCGCGATGAGTAATTAGCACACCGAGAGCAAGACGACCACGAGCGCCAGCGCGTCCTTAGCAAGAAGCATCGGCGAAAGTTGCAATTTTAACGAATGATGATGCACTGCTGAGAAATGCCATTGGCCGTGAACGAGCGAGGGGGATCGTACGAGCTTATTAATCGTACGGGTAGCTTCGACGTCTTGGATAAATGACCCATCGTCTTTTTTAAGGTTACTGCCGCTCTCAGGGACGAGCGCGCAACAGCGAGAGAGAGAGAGAGAGAGAGAGAGAGAGAGAGAAAGAGAAAGAGAGAGAAAGAGAACGAAGACGACAACGACGACGATGACGGCACTTTTAATCGAAGCTAAAGCCGTTGCTCCGCGCGCAATGATATCCCGCATGGCACGCTGAGCCTGACTTTTTATAACTCGGCGAAATTGTACTCGACGAGTGAAATACAGGCGAGCGGAAACTACGTTTCTGAATTCGCAATCGAAAAACGAGGGGAATCATTTCAATTTGGATTTCGACGAGCCTCGACACACTTCAAGTTACGTATTCCTTAAAATATTATCTGCGATTGCGCTGTCTCGTAATTAAAAGGAAATTCCTTCTTTTTCTTTCCTCTTTACGAAATAATAATAATCGTTTTTGTAAAAAAAAATACTGTCGAACATCGTATATATGTTTAAATATTACGTTAATTGAATAGAATGTATGAATGAATAGAGATCTCTAGTATAATCAAGTATAAAAGCTGTAATTAACAGTAATGGAATATTACGGATTTTTAGCGATACGATTCAATGGTTTGTATTCCAACGTAGTCTATATATTAATTTCATAATGCCGCTGCGCTTTTAAATTCCGATGTCAGAAATTACACTTCCTCTTTGTCTTACATCATGTAATCTGCTCAGTTGTCAGAAGTAATGGGATCCCATGCATTTTCGATTGATAAACAAGCTTCGGAAGCATCGAAAAGGGCTTAAAATATTTGTAGTCTTTTCACTCTTGCTTCACTTATCGAAACATCAAATAATTTATTGCACACGCCATATGTGTTGTGAATCACACGAATAAAGAATGAATTCGGCTTAAACAACAATATATTTAAAATTTGTTATTTTTTCGGAAATCCGTTTTTATTTCGCAATACTTATGCTATGTTTAACTGAAATAAATGCAGGCTACGGTCTTATAATATTCAAGTCCGACTAATATCACAGCAGTCGGCATTCCAAAAAGAGAAGAAGAGCAAATGATTCTAAGCAGTACAATCCGCGATGCTAGTAAATTCCGTAATAAACGATGCGCGATATCTTTGTTTGCCTCTTTGCGTTCGTTCCCTTTCCCCCTCGGCAATTGCCTCCGACTACGGACCTCCGTATACCTCGTCTCCTTGTGACTCCCTCTCCCACTTTCTTAGCGCAACTTCCCCGGACTGAGAATCGAGGCGCTCGCTTCCGGAGCCGCTTGACTCGCGTCCTGTCGCGCGCCAACTTTATGCACACACATAAACATACACATTTATTTATCCGTCCCCCACGCTTCAGTTTCTTTGCGTTTCAGAATTCCTCGGAGCGTGCAATCCTCCAATGCTGCCGATAGGGAGAGCAGCAAGAGGGAAAGATCGCTTCTATTTCCTTCTCTCTCTCTCTCTTCACTTATTCTTTGTTTTTACGCTTACATGTCGTACTTACGCTAACTTTAATTATTCAAGAAGAAAAAAATTGTTTCCGTTTGCTGTATCACTTTGCTCAAGGTTGCTCATGTAATGCACACACACGAGTGAAAGCAGTTTCAACTCTTAAAGGTACTCACTCTGACATCTGGCTAGCGACGTACTACTCTTTGTGCTCTTTGTTACGGCTTTGGTAATCTCAACCTTCGGACAACTTTGATATTCAAATTTACCATTGACAAACAAAATCACCTACTGATCATGATGATTTATTTCTTACGCGATAAGTCTAAGGAGCAGCAACCGGCTAGTCGTGATAATAAATATTTTTCATTCTATGATTGTGAGATGGCACGGGGAAAGGTAGTGTCGTCAATGCATCATAGGCATACCTTATGCTGAAAGGCGAAATCAAATGCATTGTTGCCAGTAAATTGTAGTAGAATTTTAAGAGTTAATTGTTGTTACAAACGAGTAAGTGATAGGCGATATGTTAAATTCCAAATGGTGCATTGCATTGGGGCGAGTGGCGGGTGAGCTGGTGGGTGGGTAAAGGGGGGGGAGAGTGCAATAATTAGCATATTACTGTCATGCATAAAATATTGAAATTTAGTAAGGAAGTATTAGATTAGCTTTTCATGAATATGTATTTATTGTGTCAACGTACGAGGTACGTAATTTCTTTTTAAATCGTTGCCACGTGGAGATACGTGAGTCGTAAGTGGCTGTTCACGAGTCTCGGCGTTGTCAGAAATCTGCATTCGATACGCAGCTCGATTACTAAAATCGCCAACTGCAGTTCAGCCTCGTTGTACAGAATACACGCAGACAAGGGAATTCATTTGGGAAGGCGGTGGCCTTTGTGATTTAAAACCCCAAGCTCGAAATCACCAGGCTATTCGCAAGCACGTTCTCGGCCACCGATGCGCGCCGTTATCTTAGAAACGCGAATAATAAAGGGTTGGGAGGCCCGGGCGACGAGGCGTTGGCGCCGCCGGAAAATCACCGCACCTCCTCCTTAGCTTAGGGCCAAATCGCGCAAATCGCGGCCTGAAGTTCCGCTGGTAATGGAGTTAATCGAGTCAGCGTTAGCTCGACTTTGCTTGCGTATCGCTGTAGTCCGACTTTTTCATCGCCCGTCTCGGTATGCGGCCATTACGTCCTCGGTATGCCAATGTGACACGCCCCCGTCACGTCGTCCTTGTCGTTGTCGTCGTCGTCGTCGTCGTCTTCGTCTTCGTTTTCGGTGTCATCGCTCATTCCCTCTTCTCGTGCATTTCTCCTGGTGCATTACTGCACATATGTAAAGCGCTCGTTTCTCCTCTAGGTTTAGCTCTCTCTCTCTCTCTCTCTCTCTTTCGTTGAATCTCCTCTTAAGTTGCCGTTGCTCTTGGCTTGCGCCACTGTATTCCGCGCGCGATAGAATTATTCAATGAGTAAGGCTCGTTCGACCGATAGAGGAGAAAATCTCGGCGACTGGCTTCCCTGTTGCTTTTTCCCTTCGGCGCGTCCTCGCTACGCCCATCCTTAGAATCTCGTAAATGTAACGAGTGCGACGTGGATGGAGGTAGAATGGAGCTATGAACCTTCCTTTCGGTATTGAGTTCTTTCGATTGTTCCGCCTGGAGTAATATGTAAAGAGCTGTCGTCTCGGATGTGCACGTCATTTTAATAATAAAGAATTTAAATTCCGCAAAATGTCGCGCATGGGCTTACGCATTTTGCTTCTTCACTGGATCACTTTCCTGTAGTGTCATTATTTAAATTAAAAGTGTTCATCTTTACGTGCTGCTGATTTACGATTATTTTCTCGGCTTTTTTTTAATTTACCTGGCATAAATTATAATATAGTGCATCGGTGACACGTAAATCAAACAGCGGCGATATTATAAAGCATTTCATTTTACGTCAAGAGATCATCACCGGGTTTTATTATTATAAAGTTTATTATAAAGTTTATTATAAAGTCATTCTGAAATTATAGTAATTCACAAAAGTATTAACGTTCGAGCGTGTTCAATCGTCGATTCATTCATCACACAGGATTCGATGTATTCCATATCTAAATATATTTCAGTCATATTGAAGCGTAATAAACATGCGTTTGTAATTTGAAATTGAGATTTAATTTTAATCTTTTAATATTATTGAAAATATTTTCGCGTCTTATTAATTAACATGAAAATGCATATTAAGATAAATGAAAGGGTTTTTTTTCAATAAGGCAACTAACCACGGCCTTTAATAAAATTCTAACCATAATTAAATATTTACATTAAATATTGATTAATTATTCTGCCGTATAAAGAGTTCAAGATTACATAAGATAAACGACTATCATCGCAAGTAATCGATTTTTTATCATATTAATGTCTAGCCATTTAAACGCAGCACTATATTGTTATTCACGATATATCATAATTTAATAATCTTAAATAATCCTTTATCTCTTAGCAATTTCGATTTTAACATTGATGCTGGCTTAATCACGCTATATTTAGATATTACGCATGCATATATATCCGACAGTGTATAATTAAATACAATAAAAATTAAATTAATTAACAATTAACTTGATCGAGCTGGTTTTCTTTAATCGTTTGTTTATTATCAACTCGTATCACAAGACTTTACGCGGTGAATACAGTATTTCAATTGTCAGTGATTAGCATTATAACGTTGACAATTACCAATGTAATTCTTTGAAAGTGAAGTATAATAAGGCTTTTGCAAAAGGATAAGAGCGTACCTCAAATCTCCCTCCCTCCTTGCCGCCAGTCCGATCTCCCGCTATGCCACCCACCCGCCCCACCCTCTTTATACCGTAACCATACTGCCGCTCTATTTTAGTCCTTTATTTACGAATTATCCAGAAGGAAAGCAGCCTGAGCGTGCTGATACATTTTTAAAATGAATGCTAATAAGAGCCTTCATAAAATAAAGCTCCGCACGTTGTATACGGGAGTGAAATGAATGGGTGCGGGGGTGCGAGGGGCATTGAAGGGCGCAATTCTTAGCCGGCAACTGCTTCAATTTCACGTCCGGCCGGACTTGTTCGCTTCTATGTAAAATTGCTAAAAACAACAAAAGCAAGTAGGCAGTAAACAGCGGAGTAGCAATGAGCGCGATACAGTAAAAGGGTATTAAAAAAGCAAGATAGTTGCAGCTCATCCCGGGCGTCGTGATAAAGCGATAAAGAGCCGTGAGCCTGGTAGGAAATGCGTCGTCGACAAGAATAAAATCTAACTTAACTCTTTAGGAATAAATTCCGGTCATTTGCTGGGGGTGTACCTAGTCGGTGAGGATGGCGCTGAGGAAGAGAGGGAGCCGCGAAAATTAAAGAATGTCTCATTGAAAAAGAGAGAGAGTGTGCACATAAAAAAAAAAAATATATATATATATATATATATATATATATATACACGTGCTTAACAGAAGTACGCAGAGCGACGACAGAGACGGCGGCGACAGCGACGGCGGCTGCACTACGCCGTTCCGTCTCCAACATGCGGCTGCATTGTTTCCACTTCCTTCTCTCCCGTCTCGCGCGCTTCGCCATCGCCTCATCCTTCTTTCTTTTTCGCTCGCCCCTTGCCCCCACCGGCGCGCCGTTGCTCGCTCGTTTGCTCGCTCTCTCCTTCGCTCTCTTGCGCCGCGTCCCGTCTCTTTTGCACTCGGTTATGCCGGACACATGCTCGCGGGGTCTACGGCCTGGAGCGAGAAACTCGCCTGCTGTGCGCCGCGGCGTAGAGGAGCGCGAAGGGCAACGCGCGCGCGAGATCGACGACTACGACGTGGAGAAGGGGGTCGCAACATCCAAAAGAAGCACAGACTCATTCTTTTTGAGTGCGGGGGTGCGCGGGTGCGCGCGCGTGTGTAGCGGTGAGGGTGGCGGCGTCGGCGCGGGCCCGGCGGAGCTGAAGTGAGGTGGGCGGGTAGTACGTAGGAGGGGGTGGGTGTCGGGGGATCGTTCATTAATATTTTTATAAATGTGAGCTTCATTTTTGTTCTGGTGAAAGGCGAGTCGACGAGGCGGGCGAGCTCACGGAAGTCGCGGTAATTGGGAATAGGGTGTGATCGATAAATCATGCATGTGAATTAGGTGGGAAATTATTCGAAATTGTTAGGGCGTGCCGGCGAGAATTTTAGAAATTTTTGACTGGCATTGCACGAAAGTTGCGCCCGATAACTTTTCTAACAATGCTTTTATCGCCAAAGTTATTTCGAAGTAATTTATTGTGGATGCGAGGCTCTCTTGTGTGTCCAAGCGTGAATAATTGCGCGTCTTTGGCGCCAGCCTTAGTAGAACTAATTTTTTCTCTCCTCTTTTTTTTTAAATACAAATTGGTAACGTGCAAATCAGCCATATCGGCGCCTTCATTGCTGACCGTACTGCACTTTATAGAAAATCAAATAGAATTTTTTTTGCTTTCGTTTTTTTACCATTCTATCGGATGGCAAAACGTATTATAGTATTGGTAAAGTACTTTAACTAAATCAAGTACAAACGGCTTATCTTGTAATTGTATGGGCAGCCTGAAAATAGTTGACAGCCAAATTGCTATCAATATAGATGAGTATTAATAGTTCGTTATAGTTTTTTTTTTTGTAATCATGCCCCACAATAATCTCGTAGCTTGAATAATTATATGAATCGCCTAATAATATCGATGCGTCGGTGGGTCGGCTAGTTCGTGCTTTTATGATATTGAAAAATATCTCGTCAAAGATTTAATTAACATTGTTATTATGAGAAAAACCTTTGAGTCGTACTAACTAACCTTCATGGTAGGTTTTTACCTTTCGAATAAATGATAATTTTGATTTCATAATTAATGAAATTAGGAAATAATTCTTCTCATGCATTAATAATTTTGAATGTGAATATTTCCCGAGCTGAGCTTACCATTTTCATTTTATTTTTATAATATTCTGCCTATGTAATAATTTTTTCCGCCTTATTCAATTAAAAATAACCGCTTGAGGTCATTTTTACATTGTTTGATATACATAAATAAAAAAAAAAAAATGAAAAAAAATCCGTTCAACTAGGCTTCCAAGGTAAACAACAAGTGCCAGAACACGTTCAAAATTTCACCAATAAGAATATATCTATAGACCATGAATGCAGATAGAGATAGATATACGTCGTCGTTTAAAACGTGAAAAATTTGAAGACTTTGAGTCTGTTGTTTTGCCCGAGTATATGTTAAAAGTTAAGCAGGGGAACGAATGAGGTTTGGGGGCAAGCAGGGGCTGGACGGAGCGTAACTTTCGAAAGAAATACAGGCACACTTTTTTCTGCTTTATCACACACGTAAAACTTTTTACGAGAAAAATGCTAATTATGAAGTATTTTCATCTCTGGTATTCTAGTCCTAACAAAAATGGAGATCTTTTTTTTTGCAAAGAGGGATTTGCTGTATGTTACTTTTTTGTCGAGTTATACATACTTGATGATGCCTTTCTACTTTTAATTAGATGAGAATTCAAATCACTTTGGCATGAAAAGCTTAGGCCAGTAAGCAGATTATTAACCCGTATTATATGGTTCGTCGTGTAATTCATTTTTGTCACCGTGCAAACCCAAGCAATTTGTTTCACAGAATGCCCGTAAATTCTCTCTCTCTCAATATCGCGACTTCAGGATTTACATTAAAATTCATTAATATATGACGGGCGGATCCTAACTTCCACATTGTACAGCTAATATACAGCTTAGCAGTCCTTGCGGGCTTGACTTGGCCAATATTGAATGAGGTTACTAACGCAATAATGATTTTACAACACCACTGACCGTAGATCCCCACGTTCCCGTAAAACATTTCCAACGTCTAAAATACAATAGCGAAAGAAAATGTGGCCGGATTAGATGCTGACCGAGTTAATTCGGCGTGACGTCCGCAAATCAAAGCCGCTCCCGTTGTATCGGTGACCTGACTAGTCGGCTTCCACATCGGCCCGTCTCAGCGTCGACCAAAAGCGTTCGCCCGACGGCTTTCGCCGGTGAATTTCCGTAAGCCTAGCCGGACGGAAGGATAATATCGCGCGGTTGGCCGATGCATCAGTGCGCATGTGTCGCGCGCAAAGAAGCCGGAGACCCGGGCGATTGTGTCGACGAGTGCGATTTAAAAGGACAGATCAAGCGGATGCACGGGCCGCTTCTCGACTGTCCTTCTTCAACTCTCCCGCCCCGCCTCCAAGTCCCTCGCTCTTATCCTTTGTCTTCGGCGTGCTCCCTAACTCTCTTTCTCTCTCTCTCTCTCTTACTCTCATCCTAACTCTCGCACCAGTTCCCTCGTACGGTTTCTCTCCTCGACCTCGCTTTTTCCTTCTTTTTCTATTCGATTCCTTCCTCTTCATCTCTCTCTCTCTCTCTCTCTCTCTCTCTCTCTCTCTCTCTCTCTGCTCGCCCACCTCCTCCCACTGCGTATCACTTTCGAGTAGACGACTGCACCTCCCACCCCATCCCCTCCCCATTCATCTCCTGCCCCACACAATCGCAACACTTCCATCCACCCTGTCACCCTCGTGCGTAAAACAAATCTTTTTCTTCGCCGTCCGATGAGAAATATGGCTGAAGGGTAGGGAAACCGCCGCGTACGTGGGCCCGAGAAATTCTCGTACAGCCGTTCGCCTGACTTAGCATGCGGTCTCGTCATTACGTATCGACGAACCACTTTATTCCAATGCATCTCGGCGATTTCTCGGGGCCATGTTGTACGCACTGCAATAAGTTCCGAGTCGGGAATTTTATTATTTACGTCGCTGCAGGCGCACTAAAAATCTTGTAAGGAAAATTACGCCTCATTGTTGTCGCGCGCTCGACGCTCCTAATGCGTCTAGCGAGAAAGTTATTATACATAAACTCCAGCTGTTTTATTTTTTAATTAGTGGTGTTTATAGCTCAGGCTCGTCTTTTTTCAAGCATCGCCTATAAAAACGTATAATGGAATGACAATGAAAGTTTTATGCGCGACGATCGCTGTAAATTTTTCTTTTCTCCTGGTAGAATGAATTATCATTACGTTGTTAGCTGCCGACGACGTATATCGCTTGAATATCAAAAATAATGAACTAAAGAGCTAATTCCCACTAGATGGAAAAGTAGCATTTGCGAGCAACTGGGGCACGTGCACATTTTAAAAGCCAATGTGCCGTGGTAGTCCATAATTGCGCGTTTGGTGCGGATTTTTGTCTTGAATTTCTTTGGAAATTCTTATGAATTATCGATTCTACCAGTTGAGAAGCCGCTATTTTATTTCACTTAAGCTTCTCGTCGTCTTGCATCGTAAACTTTAATTTGACTTATCTCGAATAAGTTTCAATCCAGTCCTTACGACCGTAATTTTCTCGCATTATTATGGATGAAAGTCA
>JAPYYT010003964.1:0-10000 GCA_030522565.1 Ceratosolen corneri | reverse complement strand
GTTATAATTCGAATATTAAATTGATATCAAAATACTGTAAACGAGACTGGAAACAATTTCGTCTAATGTAGATCTTACAGTTTATAATAATATTGGCATTAAAATTCGCGTACGAATAATGAAAAAATAATTATATATGTTATTTCTATTTAAAAAGTAACTCATATTATTTGATAAATTTATTTGATAAACATTAACAACTATTTTTATTCACTTATGTCATTACACAATGTTTTCAATTGTTATATCCATTAATTTATATAATTTATAATCGATAAAAATTTATAGTAATTTTATTTTAAAATTAAAAATTATATTTAGGATTTTTGTTATAATTATCTATAAATAAATAATTATTTATACTTTATATTATTATATTATTTAGATGTATTATATTTATCATTTCGGGTACATATATATGTATATATATACACACA
This sequence comes from Ceratosolen corneri, assembly GCA_030522565.1. Lineage (NCBI taxonomy): Eukaryota > Metazoa > Arthropoda > Insecta > Hymenoptera > Agaonidae > Ceratosolen > Ceratosolen corneri. The sequence goes on along the minus strand of JAPYYT010003964.1, from coordinate 9,563 downwards.
TTAAAACATAAATGAAATATAATATTCATTTAAATCGATCATTTTGAAATATTGTTATCAAATCAAAAACTTAATTTTCTCATAAAAACGAATTAATTGTAAAAATATATTACAATGTACATGTATTATCAAAGAAATACATATGCATAAGTGTATATATTCGATATCGTGTCGGTATTAATATAAATGATTAATGATTAATTTAAGAAAAATCGGATATATATTAAATTGAATATAGTAAGAATGTACATTCACTGTTGAAAAAACTAATGATTCGATTTTGTATAATAAAAAGATCATTATATATTGATTGAAATTGATTTAAAATCAAATTGCAATTTAATGATATTGCGTATAACCTAAGGAATAAAAGATTTTTACTGAGCCCTTACATTATGTAGGATAGGGAGTGGAAATTTATGCAAGATTTTCATTTATTTTAGTTTATATTTAAAAGGTGAGGTCACGCTTATTCTTCGCCTCACTTTTGCTCGTTCTGGAAGTTTAGATGAAAATGATGGAGGCGTCTCTTTCCAAATTACGAGCCCGTCGCTAATTTACGTGAACTCGTAAAGTGGTATTTTACGGAGCGAAGAAAATGAGAGATATAGAGTGGTGGTACGGTACGGCTTTTCGCATAGGGAAAGGATCCGGAAATGTATTAAGTGGACCTTTCTTTCATTATTTTCTTCTATTTTCGTAGTGTACATTGGGATTCGAAATTACGACTTTTCATAAAAAAATATTATATTCAAAATCTCATAACTGAAGGAAAATAGTTTATAATTTAAAGTAAACGTGAGAATTCTGGTACTTTTAATAAAAACGGAAATAAACTTTTGCAAAACTAGAATCAGCATATCACGTGTAGAATTAATATGTTATTTGGTTCACAAAAGTAATATTGATAATAATATTTTAAACTGCAGATTGAATAATTAAAGCTTAAAATATTACTCAAATAATGAATATTTTCGAAGAATGTAATACTTTCATTTCCTTTCTCATTTATGTAAGAATAGAATTCAAAGCAAAAGTTCGAGAGCTTATGTATCAAAATTTAATAAGAAAAATTAAGTGTCGACAAAAATGAGTGATAATTAAATATGAGAGCTTTAGATACTAATATTTCCTTTTCTTTTATACTCCTATAAATTATATATAAACGATTATTAAATTTCTCAATCTAAATCCTTTAAAATCCAAATTATCGTTTCTAAAGGAATCCATCTAACTGAATGAAATTATAATTTTTCTTTAACAATTACGACGATATTCTTTATAACATTGAATTAAGAAGTGTGGTATTATTTTTTATTAAACAAAAGAAATCTGATAAACATTAAATGTATTTCTTAGTATTAGAATTGTGGATAAAGTTGTCTCTGTATCAGTTTCTCTTAATTTACTTCAAAATTCAAGATACTATTCAATTTCTTATTAATATTATATTCAATTACTTTCTTATATTTATATTTTTTATACTATATACTTAAATACTATTACATAAATTATAAACCTTAATCGACGAAAAATATTACTATAATTGCGTACGCTCGATGTAATTGCATAAAATAATTTTACTTAAGAAACATTTTACACTTTAATCATTTAAATTTAAATATTACAATTTCAATGGTTTTTTATTTCTAGGTAATAAAAAAATCCAAAAATAATCAATATTTATACTTGATATATATTTAATTTTTGTAATTTTCATTTTTTAATACTTATAATATAATATTATATAACTTATATATTATATATTTATTATATAAATTATATAAATATTATATACTTATAATATAATAATATAATATTATATAACAGATAATATTTGATTGTTTCATACTTTATTGAATAATTATATTTTTATATTTTTTATAATTTTATAAAATAAATTAATGTTGAATTAATATTTTATATAATTAATATTTTATAGTACTTATATATATATATATATATATATATATATACATACAGTAATAAATAATTTCCTATTACTTTTTCTATTACTGGTCAGAATATATTTCCGATATAAAAATTAATATCCTCATTAATTATTTAGAAATATTATAACTATTTTTAGTACTAATACACACAACTTTGTTTTGTTACGTGATTATAGATACTATTCCATTTACTAAATACAAAAACTTTATATTAAAGTCTTACAATTTATTTTACGATAATTTATTTTATTTAATGAAAAACAATTCATATTTATAAAATAATGTTAGTAATTTGTTAGACAATAATATTTATAAATTAATTACAAATTAATAGCTTGATTGAAATTTAAGAAATATTCCCACGATTTTACTTAATTCATGTATTACCTTTGTTCAGAACAAATTTATAAACGTAGGAGTAATTTTCAATGAAAGTCGGTATAAAAAAACACCAGTTTCTTACTTCGGTCTTGAATGTAAAAAAATAAACTCTTTTTACAATATCTATACTTAACACGTTGATGAATTTTTATATTTATATGTAGATATTGACACAAGTAAATGAATTATATTTATATTTTTCAGGGAGTTTTCGACTGATTTATTAAATATTATTTATACAATCTATTTATGTCTTTCTTTCATTTATAAAATTAAAGAGTACAAATAGACATCTAAAATTCAATGTCGTAAATGAAATTTTTTCTCGCTCTCTCGTTCCAATATTTTTACATCTTCGATCTTTTGTAAGTAATGTTCTTTTACTTTTATATTTTCATAATTAACTGATTAATTAAATATAATTATTGTAGAAATTATTAAAAATATATCTATTTATATCTTGTACGAGATTTAAAATAGAAATTTTAGTAAAGCACATAATCCTGAAACTAGTAGATTATGCTTTTATATCTACTTTGATTAAAAGAAAATATTGTCTTTTATATTTTAAATCCTTTATCATTATAAAAGTAAATTAGTAGGAAAATGGGTTAAAATTTACATAGCAGTATTCTAACGTATCATATATTGAATTGTCAAAATATAAATTTTTCTACCGATATTTAAAATTATAACATATTGAATAATTCATACATAAGTACGGCATATATAATATTATTATTATTTTAATAAATAAATAATCTGTTGAATTAAGTAATAATATCAGAATTTGTAAATATTTATTTTAATTACTTAAAATTTAATATTTGAGTATTTAGTTTCATTTTCAATTTAATATAGAGCTTTTATTAGTATATTTTCAACTAACTATACAAAGTATGTATAATAAGTACATTATATAAATACATATATGTATAAGTTTAATCTATTTTAGAATACTTTTACATACTATAAATTATTATAATACTGCAAAAATATTTTATTTATATAAACAATGAATAACTAATTTCTGTGAAATAAGCAATACAGAAAATTATATTTTATTATAATTATATTATATTTTATAATTATTTCTTTTATCGATCAAACCAAAACAATTGATGATTTGCAAATAATGGATCTATTCTTATATTTAAATATTATTTATATTTGTTATTATATTATTATATTTAAATATATTTTATAAAATGTTTTCTATGTAATATATAAGTAATTTGTTTAAATTTAAAAATTCCTCAATTAATATAAACATTTCTTAAATTCGCATAACACTTATTGACTTTGGAATGTATAAAATTGTTTGTTTCTTTCTACATCAGTGTAAATAAAATGGTCTTTGTTTATGTTCTCAAGAGAAACTTGTAGGTTGTCTTGCAAACCGAATCGTCATAAATCAATATTTAGAAAGAAAATTGTAATACATTTGATATGTGCGCTGTAATAAACTTAAGATGATAAATTGTAAAATATTATTTAAAGTAAATAATTATATATAATATTTTTTCGATATTTATTAAAAGCTTACAACATATACAATTTTATTACATGAATATAGGTAATTTTGAGTATTATTTATAAGTTTATTTTTAATATTTCATCCAAATATTTTTACAAATGTATTAAATTTCAATTATACAAAGAGAACATATGTTACTTAGAGTTTAATTTCTATGAAATAGATTATTTTATTATTTTATTATAGATCAGTATATTTTTATAACATGTATCTGTTCTTTAACTTTATTGCTATATATGTACTTATGCAATATTATATATTATTTATTATATGTACTATTTATATATTTATATATATTATATATATATATATATATATATTTATTTATTTATCTATTTATTTTTATTACTTATATATTTATTATTATAAACAATGTATAATGTAATTAGAACTTTAATAATGAAGTTCGATATCATTTAAAAATATAATTAAAATATATTAATAATACATTTATTAATATAATTATTAATAAAAAATAATAATGCTTTAAGTAATAATGCCTAATGTAATATAATATAGTATATAATCAAACTTTTCAATATATAACCTCTCACTCCCATATTTTACTTTATTCAATAATAAGATCGTTATATTTATATAATTATATAGTTAAGAAATGATTATGAAAAATTATAATAGCTCTTATTTATAAAACGGCTATACTGAATTGTAAACGTATTGTATTTGCATTGTATACGTAATGTACTAATATTTTTAATTTAATAATCTGTAAATGTTCTAAATCACTGATCGTTCCCTTTCAATTACATTTGCATTGAGAAACAGATCTCTTACGCTTTCCACTATTATTTATGATAAAAAATTGATGCTCCTGTAACGATCCCAGATATTCTAAGTATCAAGTTGCAGTCATGCGCAATCATATGGATGAATGAAAAAGTAAGGACGATTTCTAGTACGGCAAAACCGATATTTAGTTAAAGAACTGAAATGAAAGTAAAGTGTTGGGGTGGGGAAGGACAAAACGAGAGCGACAGCAAGGCGCGGTCCGGCCAAGGAAGGAGAAAGAGAGTCGCCTTGAACTGGGAGCAGCACATGACTCTAATGACTAGCCGCGAGACTTTCCGCTGAGCAAGTCCGTTTTCTCAATCCAACAGTCGCTTCGAGTTCTCTTTTGTTTACGACTCTAATAGAGCGTAAAAGCACCAGGGACTTTTGCAGTTGACCGATGTAAGCGCGAGGGTTTGTCGAACCTTCACCTCCCATATGTTTTTCGTTTCTTTAGGACGTAGGACTTTTGCAGTAGAGAGAAAACATGTGATAATCATTTTTCATTTTTCAAAAGAAAATTTTCTTCATAACGGATAATAGTAACTGTGTAATCCGTGCATTGTCAGTAATTGTCATATATAACTATTTAGTATTTATTAGAATTATCATCATATTTATACAGTATTTATTAAAAATTTTGTATCACAACTATATTTTGATTATATGCTTGGATGCTTAAATTATTTCTATTTAGATTAGATATTGAAGATTGAATTATCACGAGGTTACCATAGAACGATTAATATTTTCTTTGCTATGAAAACTAAAGCAAATTGTAAAAGAAAATAATTATACTGGATTAAAAAAAAATTTTTTTTTGTTGCGTTAAAGTAATAATTATCACCAGTTTCTAAACATAATTGATTTTTTATAATATAATGAATAATATAGATTTACGACATATAATGAAGTCTAATAATCTACATAAATATAGAATAAGAAATAAATAATTTTAGAATCAGTAAAACATAGGAGAATTGCATACATTCATATATATGTAAATAATTTAAGTGCTTCATTGCGATCCAACATTATATATTTGTTAACTATTGATTAATTAATTAATCAATTAGTATTGCATATTATTACAGAAATATATTTTAGAATCAAGATACGACGTATTATTAACAAAGTTTAAGCTATGTCAGCCTTGAAATTTCAAAATTTTTTAAAATAAGAAATCATTAAGCGTTGCACTATAGAAAACAAGCGTTTTTACTACACCTTTTCATCGATGTCTAATTTCTCTAATTTATCTTCTACTTAAATATAATAAATTGTATAAGATCTTTTTATAAACGCGAATAAAATGACGTGGACAAATTAACGTTGACGAACCTGACGCAATTAAATTATTACTTTACAATATAGTTATAATTATAAATGTATTACCATATTCCATTATCATATATTTATAATAAATATCATTCTAAATTAAAAATTTTTTAATAATTTTATATTTATAAAACTGAAAAGTTTGTAATAAAAAAAACAATTTAAATTAATATAAAGAAACGACAATTTTTACATATTATAATTTCGATTAAATATTTATTTATGGATTATATGAATTGAAGCACAGTAAAGTATATATTATGTAAAGTATATGTAGAGTAAAATATATGAACAGTAAAATATGAAGTATGTATAAAGTATCTGAATAATTACATGACAACCAATAAAAAACTGTCCATTAATGCATATTGAATATTTCACTGGGACTATATTACCTTTTTTAAAATAGTTGATAATTAAGATGGCTTATTCCATTATTTTCAGCGCATTATTATTTAGTTGCTTTAGGTGGAATTTTACCTTAATTATGTCTACTGCCTATTAATAAATAAAATTGAATCGCACTATGAACCAAGGATATGTTATTGTTTTTAAATAATTCATAAATAAATAAGGATCCAAAAATAAATTAAGTTTCAATTAGATATTAAAAAATTTAAATTAAATTTAAATTATACTTACACTTTAAATCACTAATAAATGTCTTAAAGAGCTCATTACATGTATTAGTAAAATTTATTTAAATATTTCATTGATATTGCCATGTAGTCAAGAATAAGACGATTTCCTTCTGGGTAATAATTGATGAAATGCATTTCAATAATGGCATTTATGAGCATCATTTCTTATATTAACTAATCGAGATAAATAGTAATTTACTCAGGTTATTTATCAAAAATCATTTTACGCTATAAAAGGATTTCACAATTATATTAAAAGTTCTCTGCTTATTATTTGTTGAAAATAATACCAATTCGCAATGTATATTACACACTTTTTATTGACAAGTTTACAAACATTCATTTTAAATATATCAAACATTTTCAGACTTCGAATAATTTTTTTTATAAATATTTTTTAATAAAATAAAAATAAATTATAAAGATTTTTCTGAACATACACCATTAAATTGTTAATAAAATGCGGAACTTATAATCATTATAAGGCAAATACATTTATGTATAATAAATTAAGTAAATTTATGTAGTACACATTTATATTAAATAAAAATATATATAAATAGAATCTTAATTTGATTAAATTTACGATTTTAAGAAAAGAATATATTTTATTTTAATTTAAGCCATAGCTTAGCATAAGTTAACGAATAACAACTCCATAAATATTAATTAAATGCAGTTCATGTCGGAGAATTTTAATTATAGCGCTTATTTTTAATTAGTTACTGCTTATATTCAACCATCAATATCATACTAATATTAAAATTTAGTGTTATTTAAAGTACTCTGCTTAAATTAACAATTTAAACTATGTATCTTTTACTTTGGAATTAAATAATCTTAATAATTTTTCAAATATTTTCAAAATTTTAATCACTTTTTATATTTGTAAATTAGTTTATTTTAAAAATAAAATTATATTAATTAGAAAAACACTTTGTTATTGATTATCAATTTTTATTAATAGTTGACTAAAAAATTCTAAAATAGTTAAGGATGTGCAAATTTAGAAATCTACAAATGAAAAATGATAAATGCATAAATATAAAACATAATGAATAAGTATATACATATAAAAGGATGTAATTATAAAATTTGTACAAATAAATGCTTACCTGAACAAAAAAAAATTACACATTTTGCTTATAAATAGTATAATTATTCCTATGACTTGACAGTTAAATTTTTTAAATATTGTAAATATCTTAATGACATTATATTTTTATAGTATATTTTATAATATTTTTATATTTTAAAATAGAACTATTTACAAAAGATGTTAATTGATTAATTTAATATCTTAAATAACTCGTAAATCTTTTTATGAACATATAGATTAGACTAACAATATTTTACCTAGTCAGTTATGTACATTGATTATAAGTTCAATATCATTTTACATTTACTGTAAAGCATTCAACGATGTCTATCTTATTTTAAATGTATACTTAAATGTAATACGCAAAATTGTACTTTCTATTTCTATAAATATGAAAATCATTACATTTTCTTATCTGCTGATATTAATTAATAGTACGCTTTCGTGATCATAAAAAAATGTTGTTGATCTAATATCCATTGATAAACTACAATAATTAATACAAATAAATCCATATTAAAATTTAATTGGAACAAGACATTCATGTAGATGAATGTGATTAATTAAAATTTTAAAGTTATATAATTAGATTTGAAGGTAATCATTAATCTTTAAAAATTCTTTTAAACTATGTATTATTTAAGATCATATATAATATATTTCGTTAATTGCAAAATATAAAATTTTTTTGTATATTAATTACTATATAAAGAAATATGTCTGTTTTTATCCACATACGATTGAAAAGTATTGATTTGAAAAGATATTTATTACTAAAAATATTATGTCTCATAAATAACATATACCGTTTTTGATATTATAATTTTAAATGAAAGAAATAAAATTTTTTTCTTTTTTGCAATTTTTATACAAGGCGTAAACTAATTATTCCTTTAAACATTTATTATAGATAGTATCGGACTACACATGAAATTGAGAAAAAGAAAGAGAGAGAGAGAGAGAGACAGACAGAGAGAGAGAGAGAGAGAGAGAGAGAGAGAGATTAGGTAAATTTTGTAAATTTACAAGTTAATAAAATTTGTGTAAATATTCAATTTTATAGATATTACTACAATTAATATACATTCTTTTTATAGTATGCGCATTAATATTAAACATAAAGTATTTTTAACCTACTGTGTTTACTATCGTTAATTATATTTATTATCTTTAATCAAGAAACAACATTTGTTTTGATAATTCTTTTTCTATTTACTAATTTATACTATAATCAGTTTTTATAACGGATAGCAGTACTTATATACTTACATACTACAAGCTTCCATTTCCTACAATATCGAAAAATAAATAATATATTATTAGGAATATAAAAAAATTTATATTTTATTAATAATTTTCATGAAATTAATTATATTATTACTGATTCATTAATTAGAGCTTAATATAAATTGCATTCTGAAAGTTGTATAATATAATAAAAATATTGCAAATTTAACCTTACCTAATGTATGTGAAGTTGTTAAAAGAATAATATTATTCTTATTAATGTATTAATAATTAAATTAATAAAGTTTTTTAATAATTCATACAACTTTTCATCTCGGTATATTTATATATTCATAATGTATAAATATTTTTACTACCTTAATTTTATAACCACTATATATGCTAATATAATGCTTATTCAACTTCGAAATTAAATATTAATATAATGTAGTAGTTAGAAGTACTAATTGAATAAATGTCTACATGAAAGATCTAAACACGCGTATCATTTTCATTTACTGTCGATATCAATTGTGTGCAATCAATACTCGCCTAAATTATAGTTGTTCATTTTACATTTTTACTCTATTATATAATTG
>JAPYYT010003963.1:0-11152 GCA_030522565.1 Ceratosolen corneri | reverse complement strand
GTAAACAAATATTAAGAAGTGACGACTCGAAATTCTGTCGGAATCGCCAACATTCCGCCCGCAATCAGCAAGGTGGTGCTGATGATTCCCTTACTGGAATGTGCAAGACTATCAGCTTGGTAATCGGCCTCTCGAGGATGGTCGTAGCTGTCTTGAGGATGACAACTCGGGACAGACCATCCTTTCCTGGCTTTAGGGTGATGATCCGTGCGAGAGGCCAGTTACCAAGTGGTGACTGCTCGATGGTGACTAGATCGATGGTCCCGACTTGGACGTCGGCATTTTCGTGATACCACTTTGAAATAGCCTGCTGTTTCTGTAAGTAATGTCTTGACCAATGATTCCAGAAGCGTTGGAGACGCTGTTGAATGAATTAACAGCGCGAGAGCCTCGTGATGGAAAGATCTTCTAGTGAGGGCTCTGGAATGGTGTTGGGAGACTCCCCCATCAAAAGTGACCTGGTGTTAATACCGAGATGTCATCTGGATCGTCACTTAATGGCACTAGTGGATGTGAATTCAGCACTGCTTCAATTTGCACGAGAAGAGTCGTAAATTCTTCCCATGTCAGCAATGTATCCTTCATCGTCCGTCTCAGATGATGCTTTACCGATTTTACCACTGCTTCCCATTTACCTCCCATATGAGGCGCAGCGGGTGGATTGAACTTCCACGTGGTACCTTCCTGAGAACAAAACCTGTTAATCGGCTCATGCTCATGAGAGTATTGGGAGAACAGCCTCTTCAGGGCTCCGTCTGCTCCTCGGAAGGTCGTGCCACAGTTGGAGTAAAGAGTATGAGGAAGGCCCCGACGTCCTACGAATCTTTGATACGCAAGGATGAATGCCTCCGACGTGTAATCACTGACGAGCTCGAAATGTATAGCCGAGGTGGAGAAGAACACTAAGACGCATAACCAGCATTTCAGCTTCTTAGCTCCTCGGCCCCTGGATGTTTGGTATAAGAATGGGGCGGCATAATCGACCCCAGTGTGCGTGAATGGTGTGACTCGAGCAACGGGTAGTTGGCCCATTAGTTGATGAGCACGGATCCCTCGCTGCCGAGCACAGATCATGCACCCTAGGATGTGTGTCTTAACAGGTGCTCTTCCGCCGATGATCCAGTAGTGTTGTCGGATCTTTGCTAGCATGGGTTGTGTGCCTCCGTGAAGAGTTCTGTTATGCGCGTCAGTGATTACAAGCTTAGTGAAGGTTGAGTGTCGGGGCAGGATTGGTTGATGTCTGTTTTCCTCCGGTAACGCGGCCGCGTCAAGTCTTCCTCCAAAACGGATGACATCCTCATCGTCCAGGAAGGCTTGTAATCGACTCATGATATGTTTGGTGGGAAACTTCTCGTGTTGACGGAGCTTGACGAGCTCGCATGGGAAGAAAACAGCCTGGGTAGCTCTTACCCAATACAATCGTGCCTTGTTCAGCCGGCTAAGGGTTAAATTCACAGGAGGTGGGTGCCGTTGCTTTGTTCTCAGCTCGTCTAAATAATTAAGACATTGCGCAGTTATTCGAATTAATTTATACAGGTCAGAAAACCGATGGATCGCTTGCCATGGGTATTCTGGCGCTGGCATGGCTAATAACGAGGGGAAGTTTTTGCGTGCATCTTGCATGGACTCCTCGTCATTTCCATGCGGATTTTTCGGCCAGCGACTTTTTTGATGTATCTATGGTGGACCGGTCCACCATAGTTCATGGTCTCGCAGTTCGATACCTGAAACGCCTTGTTATATCTCACGCTCTGATTTTTGCTCTGATCACGACGGGGGATACAAAGCCGAGGGGATCAAAGAGACGCGCGATTTCAGATAGAACTTTACGCTTTATTATATCGGATAAGTTTATCGGGACCGTTTCGCATGTAAATTTGAATCGATCTTCACTCACGAGCCATCGTAGGCCAAGGATTTGGGTATTGCAATCGTCATAAATTATACTTTCACCTTGGTCGTCTCCCTCATTCAAACGATTGATAACACCTCGATGTGTAGTATACCATTTAGCCAGTGAAAAACCGCCCGCCTTGCATAGGTCACGAAGTTGAAGTGCTACCTCTTCCAGCTGATGTGGGTCGTCTGCATCTCCAAAGATATCGTCAACGTATCTACCTGCAGTGATGGGAGGTACAGCGAGGGGGAACCTTTTCCCTTCATCCTAGACGAGTTGTAGCAAGGACCTGATTGCTAAGAACGGAGCGGCCTTCAAGCATAAGTGACAGTAATTAGATTAAATGGCACATCTTTGCCTTTGTCGTCAACCCATACGATTCTCTGCAAATCGCAATCGTCATGGCGAATACCAATTTGCCTGTACATCTTGGCGATATCCGCGGAGAATAAATGTCTATGCAATCGGATACAGAGTAACACATCGAAAATGTCCAATTGGAGTTTGGCACCCGTGTGCACAAGAGACGCGAACACATACGTAGCAAACAAACGTGTAGCCCAAATACATAACGGTCATTTCTAGAAAGATCTAGAAGGAAAGTACACGTGTAAGAACAATTGCCGCCACTTGAGCCAAGACGACTTCTCGGCTTTCCCGGGCAAGCTGCGTTGCGGATTCGGCCGCGGTATGACCACGGCGGAAAAAGGGCCCGCCTATCGGTATCTAAATATCTAAAGGATATCCAAATATTTGAGTATCTACAGAGAGATAAAGGACTCAGTACATCAATAATAATTAGTGCCAATCGCGGGACCAGTAAGAAAAATCAATCAATTAGTTTCGACGAGGTGGCGTAAAGTCGCGTTGTAAACTGTAAGGACAAAGTGAGCCACGCCGTCGAATCAGTGTGGAATTTGTCGTCTTCGAGTACAGTTCAATCTTCGTCTACGGATCCCGGCAGAAACCGAAACCAAGCAACGAAGATTGGCAAATGGTAACCCTGCAAACCGAAGACTGGCAAAAGCAACCCTACAAAGAGAATAAGAACCGCACTCCCAGCTAAAGCAATTACGCACCCCTCAGCTCCAGGTCATCAAGAAAGGCTGATATTTTATCATCAATCATCAAGGAGGGAAACCAGCCCTCCTAAGCGCGTCTGCGCTTAATCCACGAACTACAACCACCCGCTCACTCACGGCGAAGTGGAGGACACTTTGGGACCAACCGCGTAGTTCGTAAAGGAAATAATACAAGGTCAATTCACATTTGAACGTTGCACCGCAAAAGAGGTTTGTCATATCCATCTTAGTGTAAATAGGGCTAGGCGGCGCAGCCAATTTTCGAATGCCATTGAATCTCCATTCAACAGTTACGGCCATTATTCATAAGCACACACTCACGCACCTGCAACACACATTACTACAATAAAAGAACATTTATTATAAAATAAATAAAAAGGGCTCACACACGTGTTTAACGATTCAATCAATCCTATCACCAATATCTATCCCATTATATCATCACTCCTTAATATCAGGGAGTGCATATAATAATAGGAGGTACATTCCTTATCAGAAAGCCGTCGGAACAGATAAAGCTGAGCTCACGAGAGCTATGTAGAGGATAGCTCAACAACTGTATTTTAATTGACAAAGAATATTTTTTATTTTTATTTTTTTTTTATAAAGTTAATTTTTCAATTTCACAATAATGTTCATTGTTAAAAATTTAACAATAAATGTAATAAAATATAAGATAAAGTATAACGTTATTATTAAAATTCTATGTTACATTATAACACTGTTCAAGATTCCGTGCGGCCTTTAATCCTGTTGCTATAATATCTTATTTTTGGAAAATTATTTAAATATTTCAACATGTTTACATTTGCCAAATATTCACCAAGAGTCGTTGTTCAAGACTACATTCGTCATTAGGATCCTCAGTTAATATTTCTCTGTTTAGGAACTGTGTCTAGTGCTAATATATTATAATAGACAAAATCATGTAAATTATGATCTTATTTACACCTCTCTTCGTCCGAATCAAGAACTCATATTGTTCAGGATTTTGATAGAATCCCGAGTCGTCACTATATAATACCATTTTTATTTTGTATGTTATTTCTGCTGCAATATCTGTTTATTATATTATGCGTATTGTATGTGATTATGTTTAAATATCTCATATTTCATGATTGCCATGTTTTTTACGCAAATATAACTCTTGCAATGTACGTTTAATGTTTGCGTCTGAATTTGTAACGATACGACCTTCGCCTCCCGATAGTAGTACCACGGTATCATCGTATGTCTTTCGTGTGCGCAAATTTTATTTCGCGATCACAGCTTCGACAGCCAAGCGCAGCAAGCAGATGAGCTGCAGCGCGCGACGTCTTGATGCAGGGAGCATGCACATTCGCAGCGCAGCCCATTCCCCACCGCCTTGGCCTTGCCCCCTACCCCCTTTTTTCTCAAGGAATAAAAATTCTATGCTCATCAATCTCACTAGAGTAGGAAAATGAGTTGACCCCCCACCACCCAATAATTTGGAAACCCGCGGGGGCCTAGCTTGCCCTGTGAATATAAAATCAGGCCGCAAGCACCCTGAGGCCAGAATTCTCTCAAAGTCTCCAGAGCAGTACCGTGGTCTTTCTTGGTTCTCTCCAGCCCAGCAGTCGGCCTGTGTACACAAGAAGCTTATTCCCAACGCTGAGCTCGCTACACTAGAACGCCAGCGATGGGACCATTTCCATCCTAGACGGAGCTCCGAGGAAGGAGCGCAGCTGCAACAGTGCATCAAGAGGCAAGTGACAACGATTACGTCTCCCCTCGTCTGGCTGCATTCAAAAAACTCATCTTTTGGAGTGACGAACCCTCGTCTAGCTCGATACAGAAGACTCATCTCTTGGAGTGACGAACCCTCGTCTGGCTCAATACAGAAGACTCATCTTTTGGATTGATGAAGATACGTAATCTCACTTGGCACTGTGTTGGCGATCGAGACTCCCTCGGCCAATAAAGCCGATCTATTTATAAGACGACGCCGCGATTTGTCTAATCGTAATTCAAACGTACGACGGGACACTTCGCCTTCATAAAAAGAACCTCGATTATCTTGTTAAATTGTACACCAATTACGCGATATTAAATTCACGCGTAATCAGTGCGGCAGTGCGGGAAATCGATCGTAAAAGCGTAAAGAAAGAATGTAGAGTCTATCAATAAACCCCTTCGTGCTTCGCGTATTGTGTAAGTGCGGCATACAACAATTCTGGTAACGACAATAGTGTAATTTACTGTTTAACCAAGTGCGACTTCTTCAAGCTAATTTTTGTTCAAGTGTTAACTGCTTATTTTGCCCACGACTCTTTTCACCCTGCTATCTCGACCCTTCCACTATCTGTTTCTCCTTCACACATTCGTGAGGAGAATTCAAACACTCGGGTCCGCGCCCAATCCTTTCTTATTCGAGCCGGATCCCGAACACTAAGAGATATTGAAAAAATCTGTCTATCTGTCTATACTTATCTGTCTATATCTGTCTTTACCTCTGTCCACAGAAAAATATGGGGACAGCTGAAATATAAATACGACCGCGCGGAAGATGCGGAAGTTAATTTTGACTACGACTTATCCCTCTAAACTAACCACTACGTATCCTGATACAAAACGGCAATCTACATTTTGAATCTGTCATCTCATAAATAACAATTGTTAGTTGTAACATTAAGTATTTTGCCTAATCAAGTTAGGTCCCCATTACGGATGCACCACGTCTATTACCTACGCATCTACAGAGTCCTATAAATATATCATTCTTTTCTATTCATTATTTCTACGTATTTAAATACCTGGAGTGACACAAGCAATCCGTTAACACTGCAACAGGCACTATTACTTTAATAATAATCTCACTTATCTGTATCTCACCTAACTCAAGCTTGTACATATAATTAACTAATTTTGCTTAATGAGTTTATATTGTCGCGACTGCAGTCACCTCTTCTCCCCTTTATTTATGTCTCAAAGAGATATAAGTAATTACTGCGCCAGTCAGAGGTAACTCACCTCCCTTTTTATAACATCTAAAGAACAATCAATTTACAACTTTTCACCTTATTTCTACCCTCCTCTTTCCACTATCGGTCTATCTCCACTAAAAAACTGAAGAGAGAATTTACATACAGGTTAAATCCTGAACAGCCACAGTCTGTATTAACGGCTCGACCATTATTTTACAACCGTTGCCTAGGATTAGACTTTCAAGTGTCTCATTACCAGACAGAGTAATATCAACCGCTATAAAGATTCTACAACTATTAAATACGCTACTTACCCTCCATGGTTTAGTCACACCGGTCTTACAGAAAACTAATCGTAACTTATACTTGGCTTATTACACAGTAGTAACTATCAGTGGAACTTTTTAACACTAAGGCAATCGAATACCCTTTTCATTTCGCCCTGTCAGGGGACCCCCTTTAGTACAGGAATCATAAGAAAATACTATTCAAGAACCGATCTTCATATTTGACCACCCAGAAGAACATTAAATAAAAATAGTCTGCACGAGTAGCAGAAGAATCTTTGAGCAGTGACTTCCAACTTTCTTCCAATCAAGAATTTTGTATCGAGTAATTTCAATTCTTCCAAAAGATTTTGGTATTTCGACTAATCAAAGGTATTATACTTCGACTTGGGTAATATCAAAATGCCAATGCAGCATTCGACAATTGACCGCCGCTATAATAAAGGAACTATTCCATGAATTACAATATTCACACGGTTTGTATGAATACAATTCAGGGCAGAGAATAGGGTAATATTAAGAACCGCTGCTAAGATTAATTCTAGTATAGATATACACGTAGTAATCAGCATGCATGGCCGCAATTCCAAGGAGCTAATACATTCTCACTTCCATATAAAAAGCATGTGAAGTCATTCAGAAAGAAAACGCGACGTTGAACCTACAATTAACCGCTGCAGAAACTACTTCGCCGAAATAACAAAATAGTTGTTCATTCTTTTAATAAATTCATTAGGCTACAATTTTCCTTTCAAATAAACCACATTTAATTTACAATTAATATCAAGACAGCATAATAACTTTATTATTCAACATATTTGCACCAAAATTTTAAGATGATATTCAGTGTCGTTTTCAATAAACGCTATTATAGTTACAAACAACATTCGTAGACTTTCTTTTAATACGTACTTATTTGTGATTCTGTGCATAAAATCAACCATTGTAGCGGCCCCGTGGCATTAGACCCTCAGTTTTTACCATTATAAACACATGTTACAAAAAAAATAAAGGAACAATGTAAATTCGAAGACTAGAACTTTATTGCCAGAAAAGTAGAGAAAAAAAATTTAAGTCAAATATTTATACACCATAAGGAAACAGGGCTACAAACAAGGCAAACGAAGATTCTAAGGGTTTCCCTACACCAACGCGATCTATCTGCTACGCAATAGCAAAATTCCGGCGTGAAAAGATCCCGTCTATCCTCTAAAAAAAAAGGAAGACATAAAAGTGAGCGAACCATTTATGAATATTGTTAAAGACTGCCGATAAAGGAACTTATAAGAAAAATCGAATGAAGTGGTTCCGACGAGGCAACACTAAGTCGCGATTAGAATCTAAAAAATGCGATGTAAGCAGGACTCTCATCATTGTGTATCAGTTAGGCTTCTATTAAAATACAATCTTCACTTGGATTTCACGGGGCAAATCCTGACAATAGCAAAAACCGAAGATTGGTGAAGCGCTGCCAAGAAATGTTTCGAAGAAGATGCACCCGTATAACTGAAGCTAAACTCAGCACGGAAATAGGACCAGGAAACCGCTGGGGCCTTGCCGACATATTACGAAAAGGGAACGTCATTCTCTTCAGCAAATTAACAACTAAGTATCTGTGAGGTTCAACTTACAATTGAATCTCACACCAAAACTAGAAATTTGTCAAACAGTTAATTTATTTTTAAACGGGGCTTAGTCGCACAAAGCGAACTTCAACTTACGATTAATTCTCTTTTAAAGCGCCAAGGCCATTATTATTACTATTCGCGGGTATATCACGATAGCTCCAATACTATAGACGTACTTTCTATCTAGTAATTAAATATATATGATGTCTACATTTCAACCGAAAATAGGTATTAAACATGTAGATTCAGCACATACATATTTTGAAAATTTAATTAATCCCGCTCATTAAATCCATATTCTTTACGAACAAAGAATGCATACATCATTTAGTTTAAATCCTTATTAATAGGCCGTTCGATTCAGACAGCGAGTCTAAACCCACGAGGGCTAGGTCGAGAATACGTCAACACTGCTCCTACCGTATTTCACTATTTGCCTCACCATCTTAACATCTTGAGGAAAGTTCACACTCGAGTTAATTCCGGAACAAATATTATCATTTATTTTTTTTAATATTTGACCAAATATGATCATTTATTTATTTAAATTATTCATGTTTTCGATAATTCATTTTATATACTTTCCTATAAATTAAGTAGGACACATTATTATAAAACATAATTTTAATTATTCAAGTATAATTTTATCAACTTACTTTTATTGCACTGTCATGAATCGTACCGAGAGATAATGTTGATTTTTGAGCGACATACACATTATTATCATCCATACTATTGATAAGATAACAAAATATATTTGCTATTGATGTTTGTAATGAAAATACATTTTTCAGTGGCGTTGTATCCATAAATCTTGAAATTAATGTAACGCGTTCAACTGAAAGGATATAGCAGTTTTCATTTAAAATAATATATAACATTCAATCTATTCTCAAATAAAATAAAATTATAAACTTTTTATGCAAAATATATAAAAGTAAAAATTTTTTTTCAATTATTAATTTTAAAATATTTCATATGGAAATCTGAAGGATTTATTCAATATGCATTTATGATTTATATTATATAATTTATAGGTTCCATAAAAATGGTAAAATACAAACTGTTAGTAAATATAAAATATAATTGAAACAAATAAAATCTTGAGTAAGGAGAATACTAATTTGCTAAAAAATGTTACCTGCTGTAAATCTTATTCGCCAATCATCACTATGAAAATCATTTTGTATAATATGCCAAAATGTGTCAATTCCACGTGGTAAAGTAATACAATGTAATAATAAAGGTACAGCTCTTTCTGCAAGATGAGAATATTCTCCATGCAGTATCTCCCATAAGCTACAAAGAATCATGTTTTGTAATAATTTATGAAGCTATGAAGATTGCATTTTAGATTAAACTACAAAATTTTAAGTGAATTTTTTAGTTGCCAAATTGTTAAAGTCTTTAATATTACTAATTTAAATTATGGAAAATAATTTCATTTTTATTATTTTGTTTATTTGTTAATTCAAATATGTGAATTGTTAATTCAAATTAATATTCGTATACATTTGTTATTGTATTTTTAATAAAATCTTTATTTATCTTTATCTTTATCTTTTGTTAATAAAATTTTCAATAAAAATAAAGTGTACAGGAATTTTCCCGAGTGTGAATTTTTCCCAAGATAGCGTGGGGAAGAATAACAGGTGTGCTGTGAATCCTTTTGCAATATCTTTTATGATACTGTATGTTACCTTTATTGGTAATAAAGTGAAGAATATAACGTTATTTCTTTTTGAATGGGATACTTCCAGGAATATTTTGAATGTAATGGGATATATTGGGATAACCGCAATATTCAATTGTAAATTGAACAACGTGCTGTTTGGGAGTTCGCTCTGTCTTTCAATTAAGGTCTCTTTAATTCAATTACTTAATCTGCAGATGAGCTTCGTCCAGTGTTGGATGTTACTTGCAAGCTCGAAATCAATTATAAGTTGAAGGTCGAGCTGCTCTTAAAGTCAAAAATCAGAACCAGAGTTGAAATAGAAGTCAACTATCCTAAATTCGAATATAGTGTTGGAGAATGGAAATCTGAAAACATCATCCACTGAAAACACTATCCATTGAAATAAAAAGTTTCGGTGATTAGATCACAGATAATTGCTGTGCTGTGATTAGCGTACTTGGCTACTTAGTATTAACACTTGGGAAGGGTACTGCAGCACAGTATAAAATTTCCATTTTGACGAATGTTTTGCTGTGGCTTGGATTGGTGCGTAATAGATGTTGTGTCAATCCTTGTTTACTATTTTCAGAAGGACTCGGTCCAGCGCGTTTGAGATTCCTAGAATCTCAATAGAACCTCAAACTAATGTAAGCTTCATTTTTAATGAGACTAAATTATTTATATATATATATATATTGTAATTTGTAACAGGTACTTACAAATATTTTTATTTTATTGAATATTGGAAGATTTTCAAAATTTAAATAATTCAATTTAAAAATTAAAAAAGCATTTTTGATAAAATAATACGTTATATTGTATCTCCTTATGATTCTTAAATTTATGCAGCGCATATTTAATATATTTATAATTACATTTATTGCATATAGTTTTAAAAACTTACATAGTTTTATAATTCAATATTAGCAGCAATAAAAAGTTATTGGTTTCTTTATTTTACATATTATAATATCAAAATTGAATGTAAATCAGATCTGTCTGAGATACCGATAGAGAAATACTTGTTGTTGTAGAGAAAGTCATTTCTCGTAAATAATTTCGTTTTAAATGAATCATTAATAGAAATATATACGTTTATACCAATATTTTGTAACTTGTTAGTTTTGTGTAATTCATCTGTGATACATATTTTAACTTATCAAATTTGATTTAATACAGTTCCACTACAGCTAGCTTATAGATTTTAATTGTTACGTTTCTAGCATCTATATATTAAGTATTTATTTTTTAAGCAGAGAATTAAAGATTTTAATTTCCAAATAAGTGCAATTTTTTTACAAAATTTTCAATCTTTTAATTAAAATTAATAATATTTAGTTTCTATACTCAAATCAGGAGTAACTCAATTTATAATAACATCAACACGTTACTTAACTTACAACTGATTACGCATCATACAAAATATTATCTTTCCTTCGACCACAATTAATGTAATTCAAAATTAATATCAACATTTCAGTTTACAATTTACTGTTCGGGATTTTGATATAATCCCGACTCGTCACGATATATACCACATTTGTTTTGAATGTTATTCTCGCTACAATCTCTGTTTATTATATTATGTATATTATTTGTGATTATTATGTTTTAAATATCTCGTATTTAATGATTGCC
>JAPYYT010003962.1:0-11154 GCA_030522565.1 Ceratosolen corneri | reverse complement strand
CCTGGCGCTGCCGCAGCCGCTCCCGCAGCTGCCGCTCCCGCTTCCGGAGGCCTCGACCGGGGCCCCCCGAGCGCCGCGGCGCCCTTCACCGCTCCGGCACTGGCAGCGGCCGCACATAGACGCCCCCGTCGCCGCGTCGGTCGCGTGGCCTCCCCTCCCCCCGGCGGCCGGGACCGATCGGAGCGCGCGCGCGCGAGCCACCGCCACCCCCGGGGACGAACGTAGAGCGCTGCCCCGGCGGGCGCGAGTCCAGCCTGAGGCCGCAGCCAGCGACGGTGGTGCGTGAGCGCGGTGGTCCGCTCCGCTGGCAGCGCGGGTGTCGAGCGAGTCGATGTTCGGACGGACGGACGAGTCGACGAGGCGAGCGACCACCAGGCGACTAGGCGACCAGGCGACCAGGCGACGAGGCTGCGCAGCGCGGCGGAGACTCCCGGGCGGACTCGCGGTTCGTGCGCCGCGCGACGACTGCGATCAGCTGAGAGCGTCGTGGCGCGCGCGGGATCCCTTCCCTCGGCGGGCCGCCCCCACCTTCGGGTCGAGCGTACGCGGGGAGCACGGCGAGGGGGTACGGGAGTGAGGCGGTGGTGGCGATGCGCGCCAACGGGCGACGGGGACCCGCATTGCGCCCGGGCGCTCCCTCCGAGGAGCCGAGGACCCGCGGGGCTTCGTTTCGCCGGCGCGAGCAACTGCGCGAGCGCGCCTCGAGAGGAGCTGGTGCAGGCCTGAGGACGGAGGACGCCCGTTTCGGGACGCGGAGGACCTCTCGCGCTCGGTCGGTGAGCTGCCGAGAGCTGGGAGGACAGGAGTCCGCTTGTTTTTTCACTGACCGAATGGGCAAAGGTTGGCCTCCTCGGCCCACTTGCCATTTGGCCTGCGACGCCGAGGACACGGCAGCGTGGCTCAGTCGTATTCCGTGACCACCAAACTCCCACACTCGCCATTAATCAATAACTTTGTTTTCGTATTGAGCGTCGAGCATTATTAGATCATCCATAATGGCCACTCTCTCTCGCTTTTTAATGCATAAGGTTATCGCGGTTAATTCGTCGTCAGTTAATCGGCCTCGCGTACGTGGATGGGGGCAGGCCGGTTGTTGTTGTTTGGAGAAGCGCTTTATGTGACTTTTGGTATTTAATTGTCGAGGGTGTAGTGGTGTGCTCCCCCCCCCCCCACCCCATCCCCCCACGTTGTCGGTATCGAGTTGTGCGTCGACGAGCTCCAATTGTAAGTGGTAAAGGGTACCTGCGCTTACGGAACTTGCACTTGTTGGCTTTGCAGTAGTTTTAGGTGAATTTGTTTTTTAAAAGTCATATGTGGCCGCATCGATGCATCCGCAAAGTATCCCTTTCCGCGAGTTTATGTTGAGAGTACTATTGATAAGTGGAATACGTTGGTTTTGCGAAGCTACTGAATCGAGATTGCAGTCAGTATGTTACTACGCAAATTCTTGGCCTCCGCTTGTTAAAGCGAAGAATAATTAGCCTAAAGTGGAGAGAAGTGCGATGAGGAAAGGATGTTCACGGTTAATTGTACGCGTGGCATCGCATGTGCCGAGCGTTTCTGTAAATTATTTAAATTTTTCGACACCGTTGCAGTGAACGGCACGTAGGTCATAATAAATCATATCGGATGTTCCTTTTAAAAAGTAGTTACTAGTTAGTAATGGTTGCGCCCAGTACCGCATCGTCGTCGATTTATTGCCTCCAGAAGATGTGGACGTTCGCCAATGTTATCGCGATTATAATTAACAATCAAGAGCCGTTTACAATGCAATTTTACTTTTTAATTTTCACTTGTACAGCATCTCACTTGTGATGCGTCTGGTTCTAGCGATTATACATTTTCATGGAATTTCGTGAATTCTCATTGAGCCGAGCATCGATCGACGCATTCCTAGTGCTCGTTGATTAATTTAGAATTAATTTATCATTTTATTGGTGAATGTTGAGCCATCCTTTGTGAGAGCTACGACAAGTAATGCAATTACGTTGGAGCATACGTTATGAGCTCCGTTTGCTTCTTAAGACTTGCTTTTGAAAAAAAAATTGTTCGATTCTCTTCGAGGAAACCACCTTCTTTAGCTTTAGAAAAATATATTTCTAATCTGGTTGTTTAAACACAAGCAAGCGTACTTCGACACCCGCTTCTAATTAACAAAGCCAACAATGTCGAATGATAATTAATGACTACGTTTCATTGTTTGCTTAGTGCGTTGCTTTCAACGTTGTGATAAGAGCCACATTTAACATTAAGAATTTTCGGCAACTTTTTTCACATTCTTATCCGATATTATAACTCAGCGTGAAAACTATGACGACAGTCGTAGCTCAATTTCATAAATGCCGATGCTCGAGCTATGACCTAGAGAGAGACAATGTTTACATTGTTACGAGAGGAAATGTGGATGAGACTGGTAACCAATATAACAACCTTATGACGACTTTTGCCACATTCGACTTTCCCTAAAGTTTTATTATACAATTAAGTAGGCATATATTTTCATGGCAGAGAAGAAGAAAAAAAATTGTAGGTAATTTAATGCTACGTTATTCGGCATTACGAATTAAATCAATCATAAAAGTTTTGTCTACTGATTTTCAAGACGTCCATTTAAATTACATAATATGGAAATATAAACTAAAAGGTCGAAAATTAAAGCTTTCAATATTCGAACATAGACTATAGAACATAGACTAGGACATGTCGCTTCCTCGTCGTCTGACATTTGTTATTAAATTCTATTATTACGCTATTTACTTAAGCTTTTATTTCAAAATTAATTTGCTAGAGAATGTTGCTCTTCCTATCTCTACTCATGTATATTGCCAATATTGTATTTTCTTCGTACTGAAAACTTTAAAGAAAAATGAGCTTCTGCGGTAATCTAATGACTTGGCGTCTAATTTTATCATAAATTTTTAGTTAATATTGTAAAAAAGATTTTCCACTTACTTTATAAGTAAATTGATTGGAATATTTAAATTTTACTAATAATTTATTGGTGGAGTCTGTCTAAAGGTGAATTATCGGTGAATTTATTAACAAACAGAACAAGTGACGTTCAACTAATATGTATGTTAATTAACATATCTAGGCTCTTTTAATGTGCTTTTTCACAATACATCAGCAGCTTTTATAATTAAAAACTTCAAAACATTAAACTTCAATCTTTTCCAATATCCGATAATAATTTATTGAAGTAAATATTCTTAATTTTATTCTTTTAAAAAATATTCATCGTGGAATTTAAATAACATTAATATTTATATCGTCAATGCTAGTTTATCGAATTTAAATTATTTAAAAATATTTTTACATTACATAAATCAAGAATATATAAATCTAATATCAAATCACTGTCTATCGAAATATATTTTTATTATATAAATATTTATATATATATATATATATTTTTTATTTATAATTTTTATTATTAGATTATTTCAAGCTATGAAGCAAAAATTGTCAACTTGACTGTTGAAATGTACGGCATTAATAATTATTACGATTACGTGTATTTGTTTTTGCGTGTACAATTCATGAAAAACATATTGATTCAATTAGGTGTTCTAAACAAATTCAATAGTCATTCGTAACAGAATTTCAAATTCCAAGTTTATTTATCAATTTAAAAGAATTTATTTGATATTGGCTTTTATCTTTCAGTTTTTAATGATATTTCTGTTTTTAAATTATTCAGTTCTTTATTTTATTTACTAATTGGAAAATATTGTTTGGCAGTCTGAAGTGTGGAAATATTTACTGAATAGAGAGCTCCAAGTCCTTAAAATTTTCCATTCCTTATTTATTTGTCATTGTATCTATTGTTCTTTACTGTGACATCTAAATTCATATCTCCGTTTTATTTAAATTAGAATTAACTTTATGACTCAATGGCCTATTGATATGCCAATAAAGCCATTTCTTTATTAAATAACAAATCGGTACATTTATCGTATTACTTATAATTGCTATTTATTGGAATTAGATTTTTTAACTTTTAATTATTGTCTAATTGCGTCCAAATTATTGCCTATAAAATGTATTTAAAAGCATGAAAACAAATAATTCTTTAATTATAAAAGAATATAATTCTGCCAATTGCTTAACTAATTAAAGGAAAACATAACAAATAATAGTAAGAATACACCATTAAAAATACATTTCAAAATTTTTTTTATAACTTAAATTATTATTTGTTAAATTATTATTGTGGGTTTTGAAATATATTTTTTTAGATTTATGTCTCCTCAAATTTACATTCGGAATTTTTCGGAAAGAAGTATTTTCACGTATACTTATTCTTATTAATATAAATAATGGACAGTTTGTTGATTAATTGCTGTTAAATCATTGCTGTTTTACTCCCAAGTTTTCTAAAAAGCAAAAAAACATTCATTTCATTCTCCTAAAACTGACTTTTTACTGACTACTTATGAAACAATATTGATAAGTTCTTAGTAATTATTGTAAATTATGTTATTTTTGCAGAAATGCCTATCTTAGAGCGTATGGGATACTGATAGCCTCAATACTATCATAATCTATATTAAGATATTAATTTTTTTTTCGTCACATGCGCATAAATCCAACTAAATGTAGCATAAATTCAAAGTGATTGGAAATTTATTATGTTCAAATCATATTCACGCTTTAATGATATTTTCTAGAGGAAAGCACATTTACTTTGCACACTTCAATTGTTGCAAATTAGAAAAATAATAATATAGAATATTCATTTGAATAATTCTATAATAAAAACGTTAAAAGGTACAATGCCGAAATATCTATTTTTATTTGATAGAAAATGTTTAATATATTTATAAAATTAATATGTATATTATGTATTATGTCTTTTAAAAGTAATATATATCACGACGATATAAAGTGCTTCGAAAAAGCTTTATATTTTAAGAATATAATACTTTGAAAAATAATAGTGTGAGTTATATGATCGCAAAGAAGAAAACCATTTCTCTTTCAAAGTTTAAGGTAGATTATTGACCAGATAAGGCGCAATATAAACTCTGAAAACAGATCCGACAACGAATTTATATCAATCTAATATTTATTTTATTACATTTATTTGAATAGTAAAAATAAAATATTAAATAATTTAACATATAATATTTTCCACTATACAAATCTCCAACTACACTTTTACATTTACATTAAATATTTTATTTTAAATTATTTTTATTCCTTCGTAATTCTTTGCTAATATTTGCTCTTTTCATTTTGAATTTAGGACAATTATCTAAACACAAAACTATTTATAATAAACTCTAAAGGTAATTATACTAACGCAATTTATTCACTAAAGCTTATATATACACATATACACATATATACAAATACTATAAATATAGATACAAATAAAGATAAAATTTAGATAATTATTTACTTATACAACATTTAAAAAATTATGCACTATAATTTATTTAGTATTTCTTTCATTCTTTCCAAATTAAAATAATTAATTTTTGTTTTTTCATTATTCCAACAGATATTACAATTAAGATATTATTCTTTTATTCCTGTACATGTGCATAATTGATTCTCGTTTAACCATAATTGTATATTTTATTTAAAATAATATTATTAAAAATATATGTATATGTAATTATTACCTTATAAGTAAAACTTCAAAATATACAACAATAGTTAATAAATCAATATACATTATTTGCATTTACTTTATTCTCTTTACAATAATCAACGATCCATTGATAAATGAATTTATGTATGCTTATTTCCAACTGCATAATAACTTATTTCGTAAATTCAATTATAGTAATGAAAAAATACGAAATAGTACTTAAATAATATTTAAGTACATTAATAACAAAACAACATTAGAAACAAACGTAACAAAGTTATTATTATAATGTTGTTTATTATTATAAAGTCTATCGTTCAATGTAATAAATAAGAAAGTTTATTTTAATATGTATTTAATATAAAATTGAACAAACAATTTCGAATTTCGAAAAATTTCCTTTGAGAAGCAACTAACGTTAAGAACTTTGAGGTTTAATATATTAAATTAAAAATGTCAGTAGTCAACAAGTGACCTCAAAAACTTCTAAATAAGGATTTTAGAACTTTTTAATGACTTCAATAAATTAAGATTTTATTATATTTACTGCATACTGATAGTTGATAATTTACTAATTCTAAAAACATCATCTGATATTACTAAAATGAAAAGATTATATTTATAATATAAATTAAAAAAAAATATTTGTATTTTTATTGATTTTTATTTTTGGACTACATTATAAATATATAGTATTCATATGAAAACAACAAAAACTGTTTTTAAAGCAAAATATTCTTTTACCTGCATTTTCATTATTATAATTATCTACGTATTCAATTCATAGAATATTTAAATGAAATAATCTCTGGCTACAAAGCAAATTGCTAAACTATTGCTAAATCAATAGTATAATAAAATTAATTCTTTTATTCTTAGAGGACAAAAAGATGTATAAATATAATATAATAGAAAATTACATTGTAATGCATTAATATAAATAGTAATATAGTTGAAAATAATTCTGAATATAATGTTTAAATATTAAAAAGTTGACTTTTTCAAAATCTAATCTCTTTATTTCATATAAAATATATTCTAATATATATATATATCTTCACACCATTTAATTTGATTTATATTATGTCTTTAACAAAATGATAGCGTACATAATATTGAAATATAGAGAAACTATTAAACAATGTTTATTGTTAATTGTAAGAGTAGGCAAAATAATTAGAAATCAATTTTCATAAATATAAAGATGATAAATTTTCAAATTTAGAATTGAAACTAAAATGTGCTATATTATTAAGTAACATTACAAGTAATAAGACGCTTAACACACATATACAATTTTACGCAACAATACAAAATGTTCCTAATCTTCGTAAATATTGAAATCAAATGGGAATAATTTTTAAATAAATAAGTGAACGTTTAATAATTTAAAAATGTTACGATAAGACGTGAGTTCAGTTGTAACTAAAAAATCATCAGTAAGGCAAAGTTATTTATTTGAAAATATAAATATATAAAATCGAGTTGTACGATCAATTCCAAAAACATATATACAATACAATTTTCGATTCTTGAATTTTAGAAAATTTAACGAATAATATTCCAATGCTTCTTACATAATTCTCATAGAATATTTTTGGATATTCTAGATAGATCTTGCCTGACCGAATTCGATATGCGTCTACGTCTTTTATTTCTCCTTTTTGTTTCCCGTTACTTTTACCATGACATTACTCTATGTTATTTAAAGAACTTTATCTATATTTTCTCGAACTTTCAGAGGAACAAATTTCTTTCACAAATATTTTGACATTTTGTTATACTGTATAATATTATTGATTCACTTACGTATAAGCACGCGAAAGGATATGTAAACACAAATGTTTTATATTATCTTCGATATCGCTAGATCTTCGGCTTGTCTGTGGTTTAATTCCTAAAGTTTCCAAGAAACAAATATTTTGTAAAAGTGTCAGAGATTTAATTACCATTGAATTTTGTAGCCATAGAAATCAATTAGTTTATCGATCAATGTACTTAAAGCATATATAATTAGTGCGCATATATAATATATATAATATGTTTTTAATTTGACAGAAAGCATGTACACGCTTCTATAAAGATAAAAATATTACAGACCAACAAGTTTCAATTAGTAAAGCAAAATGTAATTCTATAAATCAAATTTTATCTTATTGTACTACATCACAGTTATACGAATAAAATCAGTGATAATTTTAATTGTTGCAGTTTTTTAACTAAACGCTAATCTCTGTTCATTTATCCACAGCAAACAATCGGTACTTCAGCACTGTCTGTTTCCCTTAAATCCTAATTACTTGGCTACAAATATTAAATCACTTTATTACTTACTCAATTACCCACTGTTAATCATGAAAAAATAATCATTTATCGAAATGTAATGCAAGTTGGATAATCGTATTGCGACAACCGAAGCCCCTTGCAAATGCCGTATTTAATATTAAAAAAGTCAGGAGGAACGTTTGGGATTACAGGTTTCTATGTTAATAACAACGACATTGATCAAAATTCATTATAATGTGAGTATATATTTAATTGCCTGCGACTAATAGCTCAATCGTCACTCACTTTTCTCATTTCAATGTTTATTGGTGCCCCTATGCTTCGCCTGTCCATCTTTCTCACTTGTTATCATCCTATAGCCCACCACGACATTTGACCTACTGTTCGACAAAGTAAAAAGAGAGGAAAAGCCCCAAGCACGTTCCCTCATTGTTGACGTGAAATTGGTGCGAGGTGAGTGGTTTCTCCATTCCAGACTTTGCAATCATCTATAGCGATAAAACAAATTCACGTATTTCCTAGTTGCTTATTTTATAGCAAGTTATGCTTAAAAAGTTCAGATTTTATTTGAATAGTTGAAACAATTGAAGACAAAGACACCTATTATTTAATTACCTTAAAGTTTAACCTGTTATATTGTTTTTATTGAAGTGACAAATAAATTGCGTAATGCCGGATTTCAAGTTCAAATTAATAATTATTGACCTTTACTTTTATTTCGATTTTTTCCATTCAAAATAATTAAATTTCACTTAACAAACCCCTTCAAAACACCTTTATAAATTACTTTTGTTTACCTTCATAGGCTAACTGCATTTATATGATGTCTTAAATTAAAAGATCTTAATAAAAAAAAATATGTGTGTGCATGCACATCTGTAAAATCGCGGAAATGTTAAAATGTAAGAATATTTTAGAAAGAAAATATAAAAAAAAACTTGTTATTTGCTTATAATTAGATGATAATATTTTTTTGGTACATTTATTAATATCAATTCATCGATAGTGACAATTTTTAATAATTATTCTCTTATCTGAGGGATTACTGAGCATTGCGTCAAATTTTCAATTATTAGAAAACGCTCAATGCCATGTTCTACATTTTTCACTTAGTCTTCCTTATATTGCACTCGCATATATAGATGACTAATCTGTTTTTTATTCAATAAGATTTGCATTCATAAAGCTGCACGCGTATTATTCATTGCTATAAGAGAAGGATTATAATAATTGTAATTCTCTAATGTAATTGTTTACGGATACAACATTCTATCAAAGACATTGATGAAAATGTAAGAAAATAATAGACTCATCGTTACTCAATATCTCACTATGTCTTACAAATTAACTCTAAGGTAATCTTTTGTCAACATCTTTGGATTCCAGTTCACTCTGCTTACGTAATTAAGAAGTAGCTGGGAAAAAATATTCGCGGTGACGGCAAAACCACAAGCGATCTCGTTCAGCGATCACAGTTGTACACAAATCCGATTCATTTGGAAGCTTAAGGCCAATACTTTTCATATACTATAGCTAAAAAGATACGTCCTTTTAATAAAAATTTCTTTAAAACGTAAATCTTTACAATTTAATTTAGCTGATCAAGTTCTTTACCCTTTACTTTCAATTATAAATATTGCACATATTCAATTTCTTTTAAGTTATAGAATTAAATTTTGTTTAGTCATCGCTGCGTACTGTGTGCGATTTGAAAACACATTTGTTTCATACAGTTTACAAGTGAAATTGACATTTTTATTTTTATTGAAGAGTATTTCTCGCGAAGCAATAATTTACCGTTAACCAGTTTAAATTTAAGCGGCTTTTCACTTGTATTAGCGTGCTCCATGTGTTGTTTACTAAGCGATCCAATTGAAACATTCACAGAGAAATATCTAGTAGGTAAGAATTTGATTTCGCATGATTCTGATTAAAATTTATGAAAATAATAAGTAAAATATTTGTACGCTACGCAGAAAGATTAACAATTTTTTTCACTTAATCTTTAAACTAACACCTTTGCGAATTAATAATTAAATTGTCTTGTATAAGTTTAACAGTTTTGCAAAAATTTTCATTAAACGTAAACAAAATTTTGTTTAATTAAGAAAAATGTTTATTGTGACATTGTAAATATTATGACGAATATTATGTATTTAATTAAAAACGTTATTCAAGATTTATTTCAATATCATAATTATTGCTAATATAATGTTTTTTACAAAAATAATTATAAATAATGTAATTTTATGAATTTTAATGCTACTTCGAAGAACATTTATAAAAATCAAAATTAAAGAGATGGGTATATTTATAATATAAAAATTCTTCCAAATCTACCTCGTCAGTGAATGATTCTATCTGTCTCTTTAGTAGGACATTTAAAATGAAATAAAATAAATAGTCTTAATGTTATTTATAAGGCTTCGAAGGCTAATAATTAAATTGAAAATTATATAATTCATTGTATCTGGGAATAAAAAGATTAATTTTTATTAATAAGGTTGAAATTACATTATTTCGAACTATGATATTACAAAATTTCGTATACATATGAAACAATCCATTTTATATAAATTAAATAATTAAACTTATCAGAATTCTCGTTTCAGTTCAAGCCTTATAAAAATTTAAATTATAATTTAGTAGTAAGAAATTGTTTTAAATGTAATTATAATAAAATTGATAGCGAATTAGCTAATAAATTATAAATACATAAATCTTAAGACAATAGTATTTTTTCAAAAAACAATAAAATTTTGTTAATAAAAATCAAATTCTTCACTATTAGACTAATTTATGATAATTATTGTATTCTTAAAATATATTCTTATATTTATATAATTATTTTTACTGTATCGTGAGAAAAATTCTAAATTCCATTTTTTCAGAAATCCATATAATAAAACACCACCGTCCCACCGTTGCCGTGTAATTTGACCATCGCTGTTTACGAATATAGAAAATAACGTGTAGAGTACACGTATAAAGTACACGTGTAAGTGCAATTCCACCGTTATACAATTGGCCCGACCTAATAAAAAAAATAAGACGACTTCACGGTTTTCCCGCGCTATGCCTCCGCTGCGGAGTCAAAAACAACACAAACAGAAAATGTGAAAATGCGACGAAAAGTCGGGATGTCAACTGTGAATGGAAAGTGAGCCACACCGTCGAATCAGTGTGATTTTGGTTGTCTTTGCTTAACCTTTAATCTTGAATTGAGTATCCGCATCTTGGAAGCCGCAACAGGGCATCGAAGATTGGTA
>JAPYYT010003961.1:0-11163 GCA_030522565.1 Ceratosolen corneri | reverse complement strand
TTACTTTGGAAGAGTTTTATACATTTCTTTGTCAAATAGAAGCAATTTTAAATTCACGTCCGATTGAACCCCTCACTGAAGACCCAGACGACATCAGGGAACTAACACCAGGTCATTTTGTGTCCGGACGGCCACTCACCTCAGTACCAGAACCATCAGTATTGGACATAAAAGAAACGAAGCTCTCTCGCTGGGAGTTCCTTCAACAGCGAGTTCAACGATTCTGGGAAAGCTGGAAAAAAGACTACATCCAGCGACATCAAGCAACATCAAAGTGGCAACAAAAGCGATACGATATCAAGGTTGGTGGCATAGTTCTAATAACAGACGAACGAACCGCACCATGCAAATGGCCTCTTCCCCGAGTGACCCAATTACATCCAGGTACCGATCAGCTGACTCAGATCGTGACGCTAAAAACAGCTGACACCACCTTGACAAGACCAATTCATAAACTCGTGGTATTACCAGTCCCAATAGCAATAAATCAATCATCAACCAGTTGCTGATGGCGGGTGGAATATTCGAGAATCATGCTGCTTCTCGATTTTCGGTACTACCTCTTAGTTTGTAAATTCTTTTCGTACAGTGAATACGATGTGTTCCAAGATCTTTGAAATATTCTTTAAAAATACATCGAATATTTATATTTCATTTTATGACCGTTTATTGAGAACGTTTACTCTGACTGTGCCTCCAAAAGTTTTATAAGTGGTAACTTATAACCATAAAGTGTAATCATAAATTATAATCATAAATAATAATCATAAATTATAATCATAAATAATCATAAATTCTATTCATAAATTATTTAATATAAATTTATTACAATATTTATATATATATTTTTTTACTATGAAAATATAATATTAAAATGTTTATTATAATATTTATTATAATAAATTTATTATAATTTTTATATATATATTTTTTTACTATGAAAATATAATATTAAAATGTTTCAAAGTGTAAATGTAAAGAAATAATAGTGAGCTCAAACTCACTAAGTAAATTACATAATGAAATAAAGTTTCGTAAGTAATTTAAAAAATTACTCATTTTAATATAATTTATATTTTTTATATTTTGACTTCATAGGTTAGATGATCTTATACATAAAAACAACGTTATATAATTTTTATAAATTATAAAAGATATACCTTAAATTATTTATCAATGTATTTATTGATATATGTAATAAGTACTATTAAATATTTTAATACAAAACTATATAAGATAATATATCGACATCTATATAATAAAATAAATAACTGTAATTTAATAAAAATATATTTTATGACATCAAAATAATATTCTACAGAAAAATAGTTGCATTAAAAAAATAATTACAGATTTATAGTTCAATACATATATTGAAATAATTATATTTCATTCTATTATAAAATTTTATAAAATACTTTATGTTTATTATAACATATGTGTAAAAATATATTTATTAAATATAATTGGATAATTATAAAAGTTTTAAATTTATTTTAAAAATAATAGATTAATTATTTATGATTCAATTATAACGTACCTGATAGCATCTTTATAAACAATATTGAAGGATAATTAGTGTAAATAATACACAGTATCTAAAAATAGTGTTAAATAATGAAAATATTAGTTTATTCATATAATTAATTAATTTATTAATTCCTTATGAATATGTATATGTATATGTAAATGAAAATGAATAGATGTAAATGAATAGGTATATGTAAATGAAATTTGTTCAATATTTTCCTCGGAGTAATATCGAATAAGTAAGGTTAAACGAAGGTTTAATAAAGAATATTATCTCTGAACTAATTCAAAGAATAAATAAATTCAGATAGTATTTCTAAATTCTTCACTTTATTCCATTACCAGTTAAAAGAAAAATATAAATTAAATCAATTATTTTTTAAGAATATTATTTTTAAAATTAATACTGGTAATAATAATAAATTAATATAAAATTTATTATTAATCAAAATCTTGTTCTTTATAAGGATCAAATAACATAATAAAATTTTATATAAAATATTGGTTTATAGATATTTATTAAAATAATAATAGTTTTAATAAGAGCTAATTTATTTTTTTTATTAGTAAAACATTTTTCTTTTAATAACGTTTTTATTTATAAAGTAAAATTTAGTGCAAAATCTTCGTCCGAATTCAATGTCTATCAATAATTTATGAATCAATTAATTGTTTATCAAAATTATAAATATTTTTATTTTAATTAAAATTGTTTACAGTTAAGTTTAATAGTTAAACATATTCATAATCTTACTCGAGAAATCGATCAAATTATTGTATAAAAGTAATAAAATTACAGTAATAATAAAGTAAAGTTTTTCTTTAATCAACTGTCGTGAATTCAAGTCTAACTCTCAATCATTTATAAAAAATATAATTTTTAGTAAAATAATTAATTTCAATGATTTAAAAAACAAAATAACTCAGAAATATTTTTAATACCGATGTATGAATATTTAATAGTGGAAACAACTTCATAATTTCTTGAAGAAAATTACGTAAGAAATATCCTACAAATTTATTGTAACAGAAAGTTTGTTTTTCTTTATAAACGTGGTTTTATTTATAATTAATTTTGATATATGGAAAATAATCCTATATTACAACAGTATAATGAATTTAATTGATTA
Organism: Ceratosolen corneri; assembly: GCA_030522565.1. NCBI lineage: Eukaryota > Metazoa > Arthropoda > Insecta > Hymenoptera > Agaonidae > Ceratosolen > Ceratosolen corneri. The sequence continues at coordinate 8,503 of JAPYYT010003961.1, read as the reverse complement.
TGTAATTATTATATTGAACTACGAATTGATACTTTTAAATTCATATTCATTCTTGTTTGAAACAACAAAATGAAATGAAATTACTGAATCTTTATTATGCATACATTATTGACTTCTATTTGTATGTTTTAATTTTTTTATAAACTTTATACTAGAGTTATGAACTCTTAACTTGTAATTAATTTAATTAACTATATTATTTTAACTATTTTTATTTTTTAATTATTAATTTTTTAATTATTATTATTTAACTATAATTAACTATATAATTAAATTAACTATAATTTGATTTTGCAATATTAATGTGTCTTTATCATACTTCTTTTAAAATTAAATGAAATAAAAGTTATAATATTATTTGTAGGTAGATCAATTTATTGTATTTATAAATTATTAGATTTAGAAATAATTAACTGATAAATATTGTTTAGAATTATTTATTTATTTAAGAAATATCATTTGACATAAATACACTTATATCAATATTCCGAAAAAACTCAGAAGTTTTTTTTAATGAAAACTTGTAACTTATAATAAAAAAATATTATAAGAAAAAATTCTATTGTTTTAAATATTGTAAGACAAAACAAACTATCTTTTTTTTCAAAAATATTAAAAAAATTTTAAAATATAATACTAAATAATAATATATTTATATAACATTATTTTGTGTTTTAATATTTAAGGAATATTTAAAATGAAGGATATAATCAGTTTATTAACTATCGCATATTTATTATAAATAGTTTTTCGAAAAAATATAAAATTGTTTATAATGAAAATTCCTTATTAATTTTGAGAATTCAAGGTTTTATGTTTATTTTATAGAATAAATGGCTTATTCAATGTATCAATAATAGAAGTCTACTATTTTGTGGTGTTTACTTATTATAAAATTTATTCTAATAATGATTATTTATAGATCATTATTTTTCTGCAGTAATGATTTTTTCTATTTTAATTTAAATATTAACATTCATAATTGAAGTTAATCTATAGTAATGACTCAATTTTACATAACAAAGTACTTCTATATAAATGACTCTCCTTATATTAAAAAATATTTCCGATTACTGTCTCACGTAAAAATAAAAGCGATTAGCGAAAATAGCTATTTGTAAAATATCTTATATTCATTGACACAAATATTTTTAGTATACGTAGTATATCATAATACTACATCATTTTTAACTTACTCTTCCTATCTTGTTTTTGTATTACACGTTACATTTTCTTTAATTTATTTTTATACTTATTATAAGCATTTATTTAGATTCATATATTTCCTTTGTTTTAAATATACATTATTGATATTTTAGAATAATGCTTAATTTATTACATTTTGAAAAGATACATTTTTATACATTTGAATTAATGAAATATTCTTATTGTTAATATTTTTACATTTCATATATTTTTCAAAATTTAGATTAGTAAAAATTATGCAATTATTATTTATTTGTTATATTTAATGACAAAATATTAATTAAAAATAGAAATATTTTAAAGTAAATTCTTAATTTAAATGCTAATAAAATATTTGTATATTATTAATACGATTTAAAAATAATTAAAACAATATTTAAAATAAAATAAAAATAATAGAAAATAATAAATAGAAAAACATCTGTAAATAATCATATACAAGGATGATTTAATAATAATTTCGAATACAATCTGTTAAATTACTTTAAATACTCTTAACAACAATAAAAAATTTAGATATCATAATAATAATTATATTATATTATATTATATGATTTATATTATCTTACATTATAATATATTATAATAAGTAATTGTTTATAATTAACCTTCTCATTCCATTCTAAATATTTATTATTACGATGATATGCTTAAATATTATATAATATATATTACAATAAGTGAATTTTTACGATCAAATGTGAATTCTTATTTCTAACCAATATGAATATTTGCTTCAAAGTATAGTTTTTCTTTATTTAAAAAAAATTATATAATGATATTTTTACATTTCATAGTATTGTTTAACAAGAAAATAATACTAATATTTTTATAATTTATTAAATTAATAACAATAAATAATTTCTTAATCACCCCAGTAGATAATTACATTCAGTTTTAATTATAAATTACTGTAAATTATTACAATTCAATATAATCATAAAAAATTAAATTTATTATAGTAATTAAATTTGTCAGTGTAGTTAAAGTATTCGACTATGAAATGTATATTTTAATAATCTACGATAGATTCAATTGGTATAATATTAATAATAAATTTTGACTAAAGAAAAACTGTAGTATGATGAAAATTATAAACAATTAATAAACTGAAATGATGTGCTTGAATTCTACTTATGCATTTATAAAAATAAATATTTTTTATTTAATTATTTAAAACTCTGATAAAGTATTAATTTTTGATTGCAAATGAAAATATAAAATAGAATTAGTTAAATTCTAAATTTGATTCAGTATAGATGGATAAAATATGTGAAGATTTCTTAATTTAAAACTTTGAATTTGTGATAAAATTAAGACACGATAGTAAGCGTAATGGCCCAGCCTCGAAGGTAATTAATAGTCTATAGAACTGAATTTATAGTTAAATCCATAAAAACGATGTTAGTAGCTCATTAAAAATTATAAAACTAAAGAAATATATACTGATGAACTAATTAATAAATGGTTTGTGTTCTTTCGATAATATTTGTTTAACTCTTATTAATTAATTTTATATAGATTTTTTCTACAAGTTTAGACATATTAAATAATGATTAAATTTATTAATTCATTGATTAAGTAATTCATTATATATGTAATTTATTTATGTTAAATCAATAATTTCCAACAATTATACTGCTATATATCTTAATTTTTTATAATTTTTTTTACAATTTTCATATAATTTTTATTAAACATTAAAGTAAATTTATCTTTTTTAATTGATAATACCATTAAATAATTTGGTCAATTTTTTTTAATGAACACAATATTATCTAATATTTTATATTATGTATAACAAATATTTAATAGATTCTCGTAATTATAATTAATATTTAAAAATATTTTTGTAAATTTTATTTTTATATTTTAAAATATACAAAACTATTTTATAAATAAATTATAAATTATTTTATAAATACACAATTGTTAGCAATTTCTAATTTTTCTTTATGTAGAAATGTATAGTCAGCGAATGCTATTTTAAATATTTCCAAAATTATTCAATTTTTTAAATATCTTTATATAGGGATGAAAGATTAATATAATTATAGCTCTAAAATATTAAATTAAATTCATTTTACAGCTATCATAAATTTTAAATATAATTTTTTCGATTGGATACCCTACTTATTATTTATTAATACAAGTGCCAATATATATATTTAGTAACTTCAAAGTATTCTATGTAACTTGAAACAATAACTATTATTTTTAACAGAATACAATAACAAAATCTATTTTACGTAAAATAGTTTTAGTTATCGAAGTAAGCAATGCTTATACATTTTGTCTTGTTCATAATGAGATTTATGTATAAAATATTTATCACTATAATTCGATATAATTGACATATTTAAAATACTAAAGATTTTTTAAAAATAATAAATACGACTCCTAAGAACGTAGAATAAATAATTTTAATTGTTAAATAACAACTTCAAATATTATTATTTAAAATCTTTTTTTATTTGATACTTGCACTTTTTGATAATAATTTTTAACTAGAAACTGTTAATTTAATGAACTCCATTGTTTGAATTTGAAAATAAAAAATTCAATGTTATAAATTTCAAAATGTTAGCATCGTTCAAGAAAATAAACTTATGCACAAATGCAATTCATCTGAACATCAAATACTGCGAACTTCGAGTAGAAGAAAAATGATCTAAAAGTATATAATATTATAAATTCATCGATAATAATTTAATAATAATAATAAGATAAAGGAAATTTTTGTTAATTATCGCACTGAACTCTAAAAGAATCGTATATAAATATATATATATATATATATATATATATATATAAATTTATATAATATATTAAAATATATATTAAAGAAAATAAATATGGATCACAAAATAATGAGACGTAAAATATGAAGTTTTTCATTTTAATACACATAAATTTACTTGAAATAATAATATAGATCAAATAATAATTATATTAATGATAATGCATTACCGCCTCTAAATGACATTATTTGTCAACGAATATTTTACGTTAAACTCAATATTTATAATATGTATATATTAGTGGAATTATAATTTTGTATATTTCTAATAATATATTTTTTATTTTTTATTCTTTTATTTTAATATATTTTTATATTCACTTAAATATTTAATAAAAAATATTTTACTTATACTTATGAAGTTAAAATCTTAATTTTTTGTTTAATATCAGCATTCTCTAAAATTTATATTATCATATTCTTTATGAGCTTATAAACTATTATGACATTGTATATACTTTTTATTATATTTTTTGTATATTATATTTTTTATATTATATTTTTTATTTTAATTAAATTAATTAAATTTAATTTATTTTAATTATAAATTAATTTAATTATAATAAATTAATTAAATTAAAATAATTAAAAAATTGTTATTTATTTAGAATATATATAAACTAATGAATACTGAAAAATTGTTATCGAATATGAATTAGGTTATTATATATAAAAATAATTTGATTTTAATTAATGATTACATGTAAAAGAAATTCTGAAAACTTGCTGATAAATAAATACAATTTTAATAGGCAAATATTAGTATATTACAGTCGTACGTATAGTTAAAAATTTACCTGAAACTGTTATTACGTATTTAATTCAATTGAACTTCTACACTGAATAATGAACTCATATTTGCAGGACTGTAGTAACTTACAATATGGCACTTATAAGGTAATCCTTATTTGAAGTTATTTAACGAAAATTGAATAAAACAAATTGTTTATAAGTGTATCAGATAAGTGTGTTATTTATTAGCGTCAATGTCAACGCAGCTTATGTACGTATCAATGTAGAATATTAACCAGTATTTATTCAAATAATGAAGATGAAAATGTGCATGATTTCCTTCTCTTGATCATCTTTTCTAGTTTTTTAAATTTCCGTATCATGCAATTATTAGTTATAAAACCAGTTTGTATTGATCAATCTACAAGGTTATGCGTCAGAAATTTAGTATCATTTTAAATGTTCCAATTCATTGTATGTAGTAAACTGTTCAAGTTTATATTTGTGTAAAGGTATAAACATCGTCTATAAAATTAAATGACTTACCGTATTTTATGTAAAAATTCTCTCCTATAATAAAATAAGCTTTAAGCAAATTTATGTTTTCAATCACTCATAGCTTCCTACTAATTATTGCTAGCAAACTTTAAATATTATTGTTTGTCAATTATAAATATTTTTCCGATAAAATAATACAATTATTTTTAATGTTGTAATTTTACCCTATTGAATGTATATTTTCATTTTCCTAAATTTATAGTTCTTGGTTAAAGTACATTAAATACAATGATTAATTGTATACAAATTTGAAGCATTCTAATGAAAGTAATTCGAGGATTTAAATAATTTATTATATTAAACTTACAATAATTTCTATAAGATTTATAATCAGTATTTTAACATTAATAATTAATAAAATGCATTAATTTTTTAGGACTCAAATTTTCATTCTTATAAACTATATAAATTCTACTTATATCATATTAAAATTTTATGAATTAGATTTAAAAATGAAAAATGTTTTTATTTACTATGTTATATTTATCCAGTATTGTTCGTATTTATTTGCACATGTAGGAATATACAATTTTTAGTTTATTGATCTCTCTTTTATATACATATCATTTAATATTAAAAAATTATATATAAAAATATAATATTGAAAAAATTGTTACTTAGTAAACAAATGATTATACTTATACGTTAAAAATATAGCACAATAAAAAGATATATATTATAAATTATTATAAATTATATTATATATTATAAATTTAATTATTAGTTACAAAAGTAAAAAAAGAAGATAATAGGTAGAAAATATGTTTTATCAAGTTAATGTTGTACTTGTGCACTTCGAATAATAAATATCTAAAGTAAAATTTCTGTTTATCTTAAAACAATCGATTGCAATAATAATTATACAGTTATTTCTTAAATTAATAAATATTATTTTTATGTATTAACTTTGTGAACTACATAATGATTTGTTAACAACCATTATACTGTAAGTATAATAAAAAATTATATTTATAATCTTAAGAATACTTAAACAAATAAATAAATTTAAAAAAAATAAAAAAATGTTAGGAATATAATGTAAAATAGAGTAATAATCATAATCATCATAACAAAACTAATTTAGTATTTAGAAATAACTTATTATTAAATGAATGTTCTAGTTTAGATGTTAGTTGAATCAAATTTATTTGGTCATTACTTTTTATGAATCTAATATAAATAACTTTATAAATTATTATAAGTATTTTTAATATAATAATAAAATAATAAGTAAGTATTGTAATTTTACAGTTAAAAATAATATTACAATGTCCTTAATAAAGCGTACTAATTAATATACATTGAGAAAATCTACTTAATAAGTTACTTGTTCTAGATTCCAATAGAATTTCGATTGTCACTACATAATACTATTTTTGTTTGAAAATTGTTTTGAATATTTCTCATGTTTATGATTGCTAAATGTTCTCCAAGAGCCTACCAATATATATACAATGTTTGGGATTAACCATGATTGGAAATCTCTTATCATGATGTGAGTGGGGAGAGGCAAAGAGTGGAAAGTGAAGGATTGAAATAAGTTTCAAAAAAGAGTCTTCAAACTAATTTTCGGTGTTTAAATAGTTTATTATTAATAATGTATAGAATAAAGCGTGAAATTGAATTGAGTTTAGTTTTATAGAATATTGAATAAGTATTTTAAAAATGTTAAATGTCTCGAGACGCCTCAGAATGTATCCTACTGTTCCGCGATCTGCTATTTCTGTTTGTCCACTTAATTCGGCTCGAAGGACCAACTATTCGGGAATTAATCCGAGAAAAAGCTCTGCCAAGGTAGTGCGAGGGAGAGACCGATAGTGAAGGGGGGAGAGATTGCAGAGTAGAATAAAACAAAGACGAAGACGGCGTGTGTAATGCTGTAAAATGGTTAGTCTAGTCTAATCGATATAGTAAAAATATAATGCTATTGTAATCTTAAATTTTAACACTTGAACTATCTTTATATTCAGGCATAAATTGAATATCGCGAAAGCTTGAAGTGAATTTAGAAAATGTGTTGAGTTCCGTGAGTTTAATTAAATGTTGCTTCTTTCCACACGGGTGCAATATTCAGACGTAAGTTGAATATCACGATGCATGGAGTGGTGTTACGTATTTATGAGTGTTCGGATCAGAGCCTGAGTATGTACTCTCCCCGTGGTGGAGGAGGGGAGAGGCGGGCCGTGGAAGGGGTGAGATAGCAGGGTAGAAAGAAACTAAGACGTAGACGGCGTAGGTAATGCTGTAAAACTGTGGTTTATTGAAAGTATACGAATTATATGAATTGAATTGAAAGTATATGAATTGAAATAATATGTTATTTGTCTTTATATTAATTTGTATTAAAAAACCCGCACTATCACACTATTCACTTTCGATTGGAATACCGCGAAGCATGGAATGTTCGTAGTTATAATAAATTGTCTATATTTTCAGGTTCAGTTTATTTAATTGAATTGCACCCGCGCGACCGCACTATTCAGTCATGAATTGAATACCGCGAGGTTATGTACCGCCTGTAGTACGACAGGCCTCACTTCAATGGTGTGATGTAATTAAGTCGATACTGGCCATTATTGTTGCTCAGGTCCCACCTTCGTCGTCCGCGTCGGGCGTTGCTGCCGGTCGAACTTGGAGACAATTATTGCGCGCTTGTCGATCTCTTTGTAGCGGACAGCGGTCGGATGCGAAGGTGCTAGCAGGGGAGTGCAGCGTTTATGTAGTGACTCTTCATCAACGAGGGATGGAAGCCATTCTTTTATTCCGAATGGCTGATGACTTGAGATTGTCTTCTCACGAGACCACTTGAAGGTTTACCATCCAGATCTAAGACGATTCTGACGCAAAGCGCCGCACTCATTAGTTTTGAGTCTCACCCCGCTCCTTGAGGGTAGGGGTGTTCTCATAGTACAATTCCTTGAGAGAGGTAAAAATTGTTGTTTGTTTCAGACTAATTTTCTCTTATCATTGGAGCTCTGACCAAAGATGTCAACGCCCTTTAGATGGGGGAGGGCTGCGCGCAGACGGAGTAGTGGTGGAAGTGCTCCTGGGCCGCCGGGGATGTCGGGCTGTGTGACTAGCGCAGCTGCGCCTATGTCTTAATATATGGCAGGGTTTTCTTGAGCTCCAATTTGTCTCGGTCATTAAGAATATTCAGAAAAGTGGCAGTTTATGCGACTGTACCTAGAAGGTCTCGTCAGCTGTTTT
>JAPYYT010003960.1:0-11166 GCA_030522565.1 Ceratosolen corneri | reverse complement strand
TACTAATCACATGAATTTCCCTTAATATAAAAGTACTAATTGGCTATTTAATATTTTACAAAATCGTAAGAAATTTTAATTAAAAATTGATTTACAGTACACATTTTCATTTAAAAACAATTTATAGTGACTTTTTGAGGTTACGCACTCGAAAAGATACCAGATGGTATCTATGTCTCATCTGTTCTCTTAAGGTATCTAGAATCGAAAATTATAAATAATAAAAATATACGTAGTAATTGAGTGAAAATGCCACTTTAAATTTATTTTAATTTTAATTACATTCTCTCTTTCATTTTCATTTAATTGCCGGCTTAATTGCAATACGCTTAGCCATTAATTTATCTCGATTAGCCCGAAACTTTCATTGCATTTTGCAGCCGATAGACAACGTTAGTTAATCATTTACTTTATTGTAACTCGCATTGGAAATTGTAAGTAAAAGTTGAACAAGCCAAAGTTGCCACCCTCCTAAATGCTAATCCATGATATTCGTAAAAAGAAGGTAATGCGAATGGCATCGTAAATAGGCGGACACCGATGTCGAATACAATTCCGAATTCTCAGGTAGAACCGATCGATTCGTCCCTCCTGGGGCAATTAATTCTCGTTACATAATCCCGGAAATGCGACTCATTCGCGAAAGAAGCACTCACCGCGACTCTGTCTCATTTAATTAGGCAACACGGCCTTACTTCTGCAGAAGCACTATTTCAACAATTCGACATCCGTCATCCGTAGCTAATGCGAGGAAAGTCCTCTTTGCCGCTCACTAAAGTAATTCCAATCGTAAATCGAGCTTAAGTCGGCGCCCAGCCATGAAAGCTAATTCCTTGAGCGACCATTTTCAATAATATATTTACATGGGCACTCGGCCGCTCTGGGAAATCCGCGACCACATCCTTAGTTTTCGCGTGGTCCCGCGTAAAAATTGTCGATTTCCACATAGGCAATTGTATAGCCTGCATTTTCCACGCGTTTCTCGCGAATTATGACGAGTCCCACGGCACATGAGAAGTCGGGAGGTGAAAACGTCGAGAGTGCGGGGGAGTAAAAAGGCGTGCGACGTTTTCATCCCGCAACTTGAAACAAGATAACGTTGCCCCCCCTCCCTCAATTGCAGGTAATCTCATACCAATTCGTCATGTGCTATCCTCCTCTTTTTATCAATATCCAGTCGCAACTGCACGCGTGCAGGCTTTTGCCTATGATTCTGCAGAATTGGAGTAAGCGAGAGGAATAATAGTGTGAACAATGTGAAAAAGGTATATGGAAACTGCTTCCTTTTGTTTCCAGGCATTCGTATGAAGTGTCTCGTTAAGTGTACAGGGGTTGGGAGGATTGCCGAACAAACAAACGGCCGTGCATTTATTTGAACATTCTCGAATAAATGAAATGCTTTCTATTACTTTATTTTTCATAGCATTCTGAATGCGTTATCGGGACTCAAATTCCTTCGTAGAAAATGCTATGTATTTTAAAATCAGGTTCTAGAGAAACATTCTTCGAAATGTTGCATTGGGGAAAGCATTTTTCTTAAATTTTATTCCTATCTCAATGTAACGAAGCCTATATTGCTGTAGCTCTCTCATTTAGAACGTTAGAAGTAATTTACGTCGAAGATTCTGTTTAAATTTTTCATGTATATGATCTTATCTTTCCAACTACAACACAAGTTGAAACACGAAATCATTCGTGGAAACTAGTTCTTCGCCACAGTTGAGACAATGATAATTTAATTAATAATTGATATTATTGATGTAATTTGTAAATCTTCGTTAAATAATTAAGATAATGTCAAACGAAAATTGTGAATTATTAATCAGCCATCCGATGCCATTTGCTCAACTCTAATTTTAATTACTGAAATATGAAATTCCATTCTACCTTGGCGAATTCGAGCAATTTCGTTTAATCCACATAAACGGTGACAGGAACTTCAATAATTTATCTAAATGATCTTGTTTAAGTGGAGCGAAAGACACTCAATCATTATACAAAGACATAAATTATACTTGTAAATTGCTTGTTTATGAGTTTCTCTCTTTACCTTTTTGTTTACCATCATCTAATTAATTAATTTAAGCCTTTGTTGACTGCATCACTTAAGCATTTATTATAGCACCGCGCGACAGGAACCAATCGGATTCCACCGACACTGAGAACTTCTATTATACGACTGTGTTCCCTTTTCTATCTCAAAACGCTGGAACTTAAGTCTAATTATATTTTTCTCGAGTTCCTTTAATAGCAAAAGTATTATTAACGGACCGGGAAATGTAAATTACGACATTTATGATTCATTAAGGAGTAAAATGACAATCATGTGCCCTAAGATGTCTATCCGCTTACATGAAAACCAAGTTGTACGTACTCGTAAGATCGAGATTTACGAGGAGTTCATCAAATGCTTACGTACCTCGTCTCTCTTCGATATAGGCGGACGATAATACGAAGCAAAATTGTGACACATATTGCATGCGAAGCCCACTTACAACGCCTTAAATTATTTGCAAACACATTTTACAATCCAGAGAAACTCGAAGCGGAATTTGCCGCTCGATTTTCCATTTCTATTAATGCGCACCTGAAGTGAAACCATCGGCACTAACCATAATACTCCATCGACTCGATACGGCCGACTCCATCCATGCTGCTCGAGGCCCCGGCACGATGATAGAACAATGCGATGCGCTTTTACTTCTCAGGTGACGTCGAGTGCCATTAGCCAAGGAAGCGCGTATCGAGTCGTTGTTTCTGCAATTGTCGTAATTACCGGGAAGGAGACTTTTTTTAGTTGAACTCGCTCGCGGCTGAGGGAAACGGGCCATGTTTGGGGGGGAGGGAAGTTTTCCCAATCCCGGACGGGAACAATCGATACGTCAAATAATACAAATTTTCAGCCGAGTTTTTATTGGGTTTGGACGATGGGAGTCTGGCCGTTCCCACACAATTTAGTATCCATTAACGCGTCCTAAGCGACACCACAAAAAACAAAAAAACAAAACAAAAAAATCGAGTCATCGTAGGATTGAGTAATATCACGGCGGAAAACAATTTTTTCATCGACTATTCTCGAGGGAAAATAAGTAGCCGGATAATTACATTACGCAAGACTCCACGATGAAATATGAATGCGCCCTAAGTGCTTGTTATTATCGGCTCAAGCCTTGAAATATTTAAAGAGCAAGATGAGGAAAAAGGGAGGAGATCGTGTAATTTCAACGCTAGCGTTCTTTGAAATTAAATCAGCGTGAGTCAAGTGAGAGCAACAAGATCCGAAAGCAAAATCTCGGCGTCACGCGCCGTAGCTAAAATGATTCGTAACCGTAAACAATTTCCCCTATGGATAATAGCTGCGCGAAAGCCTGTGTTTTATCGGAATGATCGCTTTTTGAGCGTTGCTGATAAAGCACGGGAAAATAGCCGCACTGTAGGTAAGCTACACGTCACGGTCATCGCTCCAAATCGATGAGGGTAATCTGGACCGGAATCTATGCGATTCGTTAGGGGCTCACTATTAAAGAGTATGCAGGTAAACAAAGATAGGGGCGATCGCTGGTATACCGACAACTGGCTTTCATAAATTCACGCCATGCGAAGAGAAGAATACGACGATGAAATCATCTACTCGAGCGTGTAACGGCCAAGGCGTATTCCGTCAACCGGAACGTATGTTAATGTCGAAGGGTCAAGCTGAAAAAGGGACGGGATAATCTCTTGGCCTCCCCATTTGCATTTTGTTTTACGTTTACGAGTATCGGAGCTCTTTTACTATTACTGGTATGCAGTAAAATATTTATGGCTCGAAAGGCTTGTAAGGTTCGGTAAGGTCCGAAAAAGCACTTGAAGCTTTCCATTGTTTCTAAAGGCCAAATTTACAAACGGGCATGACTGTTATCACTTATAAATAGTAGCGCAGATCTTCAGTCTTCATAAGGTTTCAGTGAGAGAAGTTTGACTTGATTTTGCTTGGAAAAGCGAACGAAGCCATAGCTATGGGAAGATTCTTATTGTCCCTTCTCTTGTGGCTCGATTCGCCTCCTTCCAATACTTCTTCTTCTCCTACTTTTTCATTGTAATATGTTACGATGGTGAATCGTCTAAATGGATTGAGGCACAGTGCTTCCTACATTTCCCGGGGACGTTACGTCCTTAATCCTTAATCCTTAATCCTTTAACCTATTTTATTGGATCGGCGTCATTCCGACTGACGCGAGTCGGACACCTCCTTTCCATCACCTCACACGTCCGCAACTGATTTCCTTATTTCCCTGCAATTCGCCTCCTTGCCTGTATGTAAAACTCACTACGATTCGTCTATCTCATTGGCAATTAATTACACGGGGACAACAGTTCCTTCGCCTGCCATTAATAAATTCAGACGATTGGCTTACATTAGTCCCTAAATAACAAGACTTTATCTATGGATTATTAAATCGTGTCGTATCGGCATTCATAAAAGTGATCGCGAATAACGTCCAATAAATAACGCCGAATAAAGTCGGGGTTCCTACACTATATTGCCCATACACTCGTAGCATTTAACTCGTAAGTTTCACATCCATTCAAATTGAATTGAGAAATAAATAATCAATACCTCCCTATTCCCATAAGACCTATCCTACCGAGATATCTCCGAGCGACACGCAACATGCCAAACATTGTCAAACGTTAAACAGCATTGAACACTCCAACATAATGCCACCTACCCCCGACTCCCCATAAAAAATGATGAGCCACAACAAGCAACAATCGCACGCATACCTTGCTTGATCTCTCGTAAATGCGACGACAAACAAGTGGGCCTGAGTCAGTGTACCGCTCGTCTCATCCCCATGCGCGAAAGCTCGCGGCCGATGAATGTCACTGGGGTGTGCACCAACAAACAGCCAACAATTACGCCCAGGCGCGCGAGTGGCGAGCAACCGACGCCAGCGACCAATGAGCGGCCGGCTAATAAAAAGCCCGCGAGATTCGAAAGCCGAGGGCGCTCGCGCGGGAGGTTCACCTGTTAGTGCGCCGGTCGCGCGACTGACGAGAGCCTCGGCGACTCGTCCCCTGGGTACCGTACGCGGGGCATCTCCCCGGCACCTGCACGTCTCCCTCTCCCTCGCGTGCGCCTCTCCCAAGGAGGCGCACAACGCGATGCGTCAGCCGCTTAGCCACTTTCCAGCCCATCTACCCGAAACCTGCTTCCGTTTGCCGATGCATCGGTGCCTCCGCCGTAGTCGCCTCGCGATGCCCCCCAGGCTCGCTCTTTCCTTACGAATTTCGTGGTTCGGGCAGAGGACGGAGCTGCACTAGGCTCGGGAAGCCTGGGCCTCCGCCTCCATCTTTCGGAGAAACGAACGAGGAGGACGATGGGGAGGGGAAGAGGATGCCGGGTCCGCCTTTGTCGCAGTATTTACGATTGGCTGTACACCGGCCGAGGGGTATAAATTAAAAAAGACTTTTATTTTCGTCTGGGATTCCTGGCTGTGCTACTGATCAAATATTGACTGTAATCAGCCGAGAAGGCCAAACGCACCTTCTTGCCTCCTCTTGCAAATAGAAAACTCGCGCGCGAGATTGCCAACTTGAAGTTTGCTTTGATCTCTTGATTGGAAATAAGACACGTTCTGAAAAAATTGCTTAGGAGAGTATCGGCGCACTGGACGTAAGCCGAGGATTAATTTAGCTGCGGCGTGCAAATAATGCTTTGAAAGCTATTGCATTGAACGCTAAATGTATATTTAGATGTCTAACGATAATTAATAACGGCGATTATCATTAATAAATAAATGTGAATATTCGGTGCACTTGTTGCCCTCGAGTATGCAGAGTAACATCGATCTATCTGCAGCGCCTACGAGATTTCACCTTTAATTTCTTCAATTTAAATACGCGATTAATAAAGCTTACTTTTTAATAAATACTTTTTAATAAATATAGATAATTAAGCACTTAATGTCCAGCACAGATACGCCCTATTTGAATAATAGTTTAAAATTGTAAATAGTTATATGAATAGTTTAATAACACCCGCGGGACGATATTTATACTTTTTAATTATATTTCAGTTAGCAATATCGAGTGCTTGTAAATGTTACACTTGGAAGATGATGAGTACGCATGTTTTTTATTTGGCAGTCGGTCCAGGATTTGTAATTTAATTTAATGCCAAATGAATAATCCACATAGATATTCGCATAGGAATACTCGCGTGATATATATTCTGATAAAATATAATAAATATCTTAAATCTAATCAATCAGCCGACATCATCTATAATATGAATGCATGAAAGCAGCAAAATATTAGCATATATAAACACAAGGGAAGTTTTATTTAAATATGTAATATATATATATATATATATTAATATATGCGATGATTCTTTTTTTTTAATTACAAATGAGTATTAAAAAGATTTATAAAGAAGAAAATAAAATCACAATTATTCAAATGATAAGACTAATTCTTATTTAACTTACTACTTTTTGCAGTGAACTTCACAGCAAATTATTTTTTACTAATAATTAATGATCAATGCTCTATCGATAGTCGCTAAGAAACTTTTATTAATACAAATTTACTGATTACCTATTATCATCACTAAGAAATTTAACTGTATATTTATAAAAAAAAAGAAATACGATTTTTATGATTATTAAAGTTGTTTGCATTGTGAAAACACTCGTGTAATATTATCAAAACTATAGGATCGAAACAAAAGTTGATATAACAGTTATTATTTCGCTGGATTTTAAAATTATTAATCAATTAATGATAGAAGGATTTTTTTAATTTTAATTTTAAGATAAAGATTGATTGTTTGAAAATATACTTGAATAAAAAGTTATTACATCATTTTAGTATTATATCAAAATATTTACGAGTTTTCATGAACATCAAAAGACATTCGTTAATTTATGAAACTTATTTTGTTTAAAAACCTAATTAATTATTTGATGATTAAAAAAGGCGTTTAAAACCCTAAGGAAAAAAGACGATCTTTGGCAAACAAAATACAATTATAAGAAAATGTATCCATATTATGCTTCAATATTACAGTACCAATTATTGTTTTGTAATAAAGACAAATATAATTACTTGAATTAATTAAATAATAAAAGTTCTCATTTTGATTAATCTAATTATTATACATGTTCGCTTAAATCAACGCATATTTATATATAAAAGAATATTTATCCATATTAAATTCTAAATCCTATGTATTAATTATATATTTTTATATACTAATAATCGAAGCGAATTCATAATTTTTGCTTATCGTTAAATAATTAAAAATATTTTTGTACGTAAACTGATAAATATATAACTTGGACTTCTTCATGGAGTAAATTACATTCAAAAGCATACATATGCAAATTTATATGCATTCGTCAGAGTGTAACGTAATGTATGGGACTTTTACACCAGTGACCACATATATAAATCAATATAAATTGATTTTTCAAACGATAATAATAATTATAATATCATGTTTATATTTACAATTCCAATAATTAGAATATTTATCCTTGTTTGTAAACTGTTTTATATTAACAGTGTTATTTCCAATACCAAATATACTTTTTGACTAATTTTTTTTCCTTTATTCAATATTTTAACAAATTATTTATACTTGTGCACATGTTTGCATTCGATTTTATAAACTTGCACACAATCATGGTCCTGCGAATGTGCTAAAATGCATGCACATTATGCGCACGCACACACGCACACACACACATTAAATACCCAAAAGAAAAAATAAACTCAATATTTGTATATAAGAATATCCTATAGTGTATTGTCATTCTGAATAGAATAAATTATTTATCAAAGGCCAATAAAAATCATTATAAATATATTTTTCTAACATCAAACTAATAAAAAGCATTATTTATTTAATCTATATTTTCTATTTTCTTTTTATTACTATAAAGATATACAAGAATGAGTTATTCAATTAATAAATGTTTTTTACTAAGGATATTTAAAAAATCAAAGTAGAAAACAGAAACTGCTTATGCTTATCGTTGGATATTAGCTTATTGGTAATTTTTTAATACGAAAGTCATAAGTGGCAAAAAGATATTTCATTTTAAATAAAGTTCTTGTGACTTTAGTAGATAATTTCTAGTTGTAAGACAAAAGTTCTTTCGATAATTTCATAAAAATGGTTTTTGCCAAATAGTTGATTCCCAAGAGGAAATTTTTAATGCTTATATAATTATTTATGATAATAATAATTCAAAGAACTGTATGGGCGCATATATATGTATGCATGATTATGAAAAAATCCAAAGTACATTGTATTACATTTTTATTCATTTATTATTTCTATTTATAAGGGTAATTTCATTTTAACGACAATAAATTTATTAATATAAGATATTTATTTACTTGGGTGAATTTTTAAAGATGTACTTTTTATGTTGTAGATTCAGATATTTGATGAATATATTTTATTTATAAGCACAACGAATATTGTGATGGTAACTATTAGTTTTTACGTATTGGTATAGAGAAATATATACCTGAATGTGGTATCTCTTTCAGAGATATTTAAGATTATGGTTTTTTATAATTATTCAAAATATTTCAAGAGATTTATTTAGAATTAATAAATTCTAAATATATAAATAATCTTCTTCCATCTTTATAAAGTTTAATTTAAAAAAAAAAAATTAAAATATTTGATAAAAGTTGGAAAATGAACAAAGAGTATAAATTATCACAATAGAATTCGAAATGAAATTTAAAACTATTTACTGTACATGTGTACACGGTGAAAGGTATGTGCGCGTATGCACAAACATTTTGTGTTATTTAATAAATAACATCTATTTAAGTTTCTAACAAATTTTATTATTAAGAAGAAGTTAAATTTTTATTTACAAATGCCATCAAATCTAAACTAAACTTTGAAAAGTGCGAGGTTAAAATTGTTTTTGCGTTAGTTACTGCTCCACAGGAAATCATAACATTCTAATGTTTCGCGTAATCGATGTTGGGTAATATGATACCTAGGACTGTATGACAGGTACCTCGTTACATGTTTTAAGTCATTAGCGAACAGTAATTGATTGAGTAAATCTTTTTTCTCACGCAAACTTATACTATTTCGGTTTAGTGAATTTCTTTTCTTATAATCGAAATGAGGATTTTACAATCCCCCTTGAAAAATCTTATTTAGAATGTATTCGTTCACGATTATTATATTTTGGATTTATCATAATTTTCATTTTACTTTGATGTTTATTCAAAATTTTTTTGGAGAGTATATTAAATTTTATCTCGATTATTTAGGAAAGTTAAAACAGTCCCTTTTATATATCATATCGGTAGTATTCGACATGTATTTTCTATAATGATTATTCTAGAAAGTTTATATTCTAGAGATTTTATTGGTGCGCTCGGTAATTATTAGAAAGTATAGAAAAACGTAAATACAGAATAGATGGAATTTTTAGTAAATATAAACATTATAAAAGTGTAGATACTTTTATAAACCTTGGTTATTTGTTTATATTTTTATAATATGTAAATTCTTAGATTAAATTTACTACTGACCAGTATTAAATCTACACATATTTTACCAATAAGAAAATAAAGTTGAATATGCATTTAGTTTCTTAAATTTTGGAATTTATTGCAAAAACGTACAAAAAGTTACAAAAATCATGTTTCAAAAGATTTTTAAAAGATGTTAGTGAATATAAATTTTCGAATCTTCAATGTTTGTATTTTTCAATGCATTATTTTCAGTGAAAAAGAGAATGCCTCTATAAAATAATTCCCGATATATAATCATTTCATAATTGCAAACTAATGCCATACGAACTATTATAAGTCAATCTTTTTCTGCGCATAATCTTATCGTTTAATAATAATTCAGTTTTGTCACATTAAGAATTTTAATTGACAACATTTATCACCTTAAAGTGTGTTTATAAATTTGAATACGAATTATATTTAGAATAAACAACAAAGTATCAAGCAACCAATAATTTTGTTATTTATACATTATTATTTTGAAATGGTTTTAAATAATGAACGGAGCCATAATCCTGTTTGAGCATACTTTTACATTTTGAATGGATTTACATTAATAAATTAATTAACATAATTCATGCTTATTATTCATGTTTATTTTATTTTGGTATTTTAATGGAATGAATGCACCTAAATATATATATATATATATATATATATATGTGTGTGTGTGTGTGTGTGTGCTTAGCTATGTATTTCAAATAGAAATTTCTTTTTAATACCGTTCACGATTCAGGAGGTAACATTAATTTGATTGTAATCATTTGAGGGTCATTTATTTACTTAAGCAACATTCTATGCAATTATCATTTAGAAACTTAAATTCTTTTTAATTAATATTTATCACCATAAATTATGAAATGTTTACTATATGCAATCAATAAAAATCAATAAACTACATAAAACTCTTAATGAAAATTCTAACTACTTATTCCGCAGGAAATATATTACGAAAATTATTCTTCAAATTTTTTCGTATTATAAATATGAATATTACTATTAAAAATGCTTTTATATTACTTTACTGTATATCATCATTAATATTTTTTCATTTCAATTGATTATTTATTAAATAAATTTTTTTATATTATGACTATCTTTAAAACTAATATTTTATCACTCTATATCTGCAATTATACATAGTTTATTTAAGGTATATAAAAGCTTGTACGATACACATTATCTCGACATTTGCTAATTGATAAAAGTTTTTATAATCCGTTTTTTAATAATTATAAAGTTAAGAAACTTTATAATTTTTTAAAAATATTATATAAAATTATGTAATAATAATATTTTTATCGGATTATCATGATTAAATAATATTTTTAATATATTTTATTAGATTTCAAGTAATATATTCTATTTTTATTGTTTTAAATCATAAATATTATGATTTAGGTGTTACAGGTTGAGAAATTTTAGAATTTTCTTGAACTTTATTACCAATTTTGCAATTGTTATTTTTTACGGTACCCTCATTAAAATTATTATATTTAACTCATGAAATTAATGAATTTGATTTTTCAATTAAAGTTATTGGACGTCAATGATATTGAAGTTATGAATATTCAGATTTTTATAAAAAAATATTTGATTCATATATAATTAATAATTTTC
>JAPYYT010003959.1:0-11483 GCA_030522565.1 Ceratosolen corneri | reverse complement strand
TTATTGGTGCACTAAGTTCTTTGTCCCTTTGGTTTTATATATCGATAAGGGAGCCTTTTTCTCGGCCGCGGTGTGACCGCACCCGAGTCCGTAGCGAAGTCTGCGCGGGAAAGCCATGAAGTCATCTTGTTTTGACTAGCCCGGGGCAAGTGGCGGTAATTGTACTTACACGTGTACTTTGCTTCTCGATATTTCTAACAATAACCGTTTTTCTTTTAGTCTACACGTTCTTTTAATCTATGCTTTTATACCGCACTTTTATATTCGTAAACACTAATGATCACATTACACAATGCCGACACGACGGTTGGTTTGTTATACGGATTGCCGAACATTGTTTCTCATGTTGAACAACTATATATACTATTGCGGCTATGTCTAATTCTGATGGATTAAAGTAACCATACAATTTCACCATAGAGTCACTCCATATATTTAATCAGCATGGAATTGTGATGTTGGTTTGATCGTTAACTTTGCTCTGTGTTTGTCCAAATTTTTATTAGTGCAGCTGACAGTAACTCAATCCAATAGTAATTCTCTTTCCATAACTCTTATAAGAACATTTTTGCTTCGATCACTACAGGAAATACATAAACTGAAGGATAAAAAATACAGGCAATTTCAGATATTATTCTTTTGTAGCTGTTTCAGAATTTATACTTGTTATTTTGATAATAAACATAAAATAGTCTACTAGTGAAAATCATTTCAAACCTAAGGTATGGATTCTTTCTCTTTTACTTAACGGAGGTTGATAATGGATGTAGCGGTCAGTCGTAAATTGAATACTGCGTTGTCGTGGTCCGATTGAGGAGGAATAAATGCTGACTGAGATTGAATACAGCGCTTAGGCGTAAATTGAATACTGCACGCCCAGGCTTCCGTTATGTAATTTTCAGTGACTTGATACCAGCGTCAGGTCGAAGCTTCTATGTAATTATGCCGAATACTGACGTTTGATAATCTCTTTATTTGATTGTAAGAATACTATTTTTTCAATAATATCTTAGGTTTCTTTGAGAGTGGGGAGTTTTGGTGATTGGATAAAAACTAATTTTCAGCTGTCATTGGAGCCCTAGCCAAATACTGTCAACGCCGTTTTGAAGAGGGAGGGGTGGTAGTGGTAACATTCTGGTAACACCGGTTGTGATGGTGGCTGCGCTTTGGGATGTCGGGCCATGGCTTGCGCCGTTGCACCGACGTTTTGAAATATGTATCGATTCGTTATGAAAATCTCGTGAAGGTTCGCAACTATGCGATTATACCTAGAAGATCTTGTTCGTTGTTTTTTTCTAGGCTCGTATTTCAAGACATGTGATGGCCATATTGACTATTGCCGAAATTTCGAGGTGCAGACCGAGTAAATACGGTCGTAAAAAACTCATAAACAACAGATGTAAATACTCGATATATTTTTTATTATATTGGTAGGCTCTTGGGACACATCTGGCAATCATAAACATGTTGAATATTTGCAAAAAAATTTACAAACAAAGAGCTGATATACACGATTGAGAAATCAACGGAATCTCGAACACCCTGATACATAAATAATACATAGAAATCTAAAATTATAGTAAATATAGTAAATTATAATAAATTCTATTTCAACTATTAAAATGAAACAAATATAATTTTTTAGTTCTTAATATTAAAGGTATTTATGATATTAACTTCATAAGAATTGATTACTTGATTTAAAATAATTATTTTTATGTAATAGTTTTAATAAGACTTATTGTAAAAATTTATTTTAAAATTCAAAATAAAAATGTTAATTATACAAATATTACATCAATTTTTATGGAAATATTATAAAAAATTAGTATTAAGTAGAATTATATTTCATTATAAATTCTTGATTAATTTTTTATAAATGAAATAATATAAGCCTGTACGAGGCACAAAGTATTCCTTTGAGTTAAAATATTGGATTTTCATCACAATTATAATTACAGCTAATTCCTAAATTAGGACGACGAGCTGGACATGGATGTACGCAAGAAGAAAAAGCCGATGATGATTTACTTGATAGTCCTGAATCATTGTCTTCAGGAAAATCCTTGATTAAGAAACCAATACCTGTTGCACCTCCTCGAACAAGAAAGACAGGATGGGGTGACGAACTTAAAAGTGCAAAGTACATAAAAAATATATTTTATTTGCCATTTCCATTAAATAATAAATTATGGTTTATTGAAATTGAATTACGAATTAATTTTACTGCTCATTGGAATAAAGCTCCTTAATGATTCATTGGAATACGTAAAATACGTAGTTAAATTATCACTGATTTTTCTTAAGATAATTATAGCTGCATTGCTTTTTTTAAATAAAGGTTTTTATAAAAAGTAAAATATTTAAAATATTTTAAATCGTAAATTTAGTAAAATTGATTAAAATAATTATAAAATTAAAAGGACTATTGTGTATTAACTATATCGAAATAATTGTGTTTACAATAAAGAGATATAAAATACAATAAAAATTGAAAATCTAAATATAATTTAAAAAATTTCAAAATAAATATTTTATATTATCAGAGTCGACATAAAAAAAATAATTTTTCATACAAAATGTATATCAATAGATCAATGAGGTATTTAAAAAATTCATAAAGAAAATTACGAAAAATTTATGAAATTTAAGACTAGAATACTAAGAAATGAATAAATTATTATTAAATTATATTTACAGAGATTTTATTAAATTAATTTGTTTCCAATATAAAATGATTTGCAATTTATATAAAAAAAATTAGATAGTTTTACATAATCTGATAGTTCAAAAAGTATTTTAAAATTTTTTCAAAATTTCTTCTTTAATATTTTAATTGTCAATTTAAAAAATGGAGAATATTCGTTATCTATTTATTTTAACTTTATAATATAATCCTATTTTTATTTTCATATTATTATATATATTTCTGATAGGTTTATTTAGAAATTAGTTTTTGATTAAATTATGAATAATAATAAATATGAAATGAATAATTAAAATATGTTTGATCATATTCTAATATAAAATTAAGAGGATTATTTTATTAAAAAGTAAAATTGCTTTTGATCAAAATTTCATATACGAAACCTGACTATTAGTTTCACAATGCAAAAGATAAATTAAGTGTATCATATTTTATATTATTTTTAAAATTTTTTATCTAGATACAAAAAGTACAAGTGATTTTATTCTTTATAACCATATTAATTTTAATATAATACATGTGCAATTATGACTAAAAATTGAATATTATTCTTTTAATTTAATTATTATACACCTGTACTTTTACTAATTCGTAAAATAATTTAATATAATTTATAGTTAATACATTTGATATTGTTTTCATTCATTAAGTAGTTATTAAATTATTAATAATCAAAGTACTTATTTTTATCCAGACAAAAGGGCGTTTTTTCAGCAGTTGATCAGTAAGAATATGCTTTTTTTTATTAAAATAAATCATACATAATAAAAAAAAAGAATAAATTATTATTAAATTACATTTACAGAGAACGATTCGTGATCAACAGTAAAAATTCACAAGATGGTAATAATAATAATAACAATGAATTATGTATAAAATTTAAGTATTCATTTAATTGATTTAATTCTTCCAGATATTCCAGTAATACCGGATTTAGATGACATTATTGAAGATACTAGTGCGCTAGATATTTCTAGTAAGCTTGAGTACGTCTATATTGTATTAAATTTTAATTTCCTAAGATATTATTTACACTAATCAAAGAATTTGTATTAATTACCTTTATATTTGATTGAATAATTGTTTAGTGTTGGAGATAATCGAGCTGCGATAGCTTACAAAGAACTCAATACAGATCTTTTGAAAAATAAACTGTTTTCGAAGTATGACGATGTAGATTTGAGTATTCTTACAGAAAAACTTTATCCTGAATATCTTGTCCAAGAACCTGATGAAGTTTGGACTTGGGATTCTTTATTTGCTCAAGTGGCATCAGAAATTAATAGCGAATCGCAAGCAAAAGTCAAAGAAAAACAATGATAAATTATTTAAGATACATTTGCTTAAATTTATGATTACGAATTGTTTGATGTAGTAATCATTATTTGGCACTAATAAATCATTTTTATAAATAATTTATGTACAGTAAAACTAATGGATTTTTAATATTAATTCATCAGCAATTAGTACACGTACATCCTTTTCATTGAAATTAAAAATTACTATTTTCCGTTATCTCTTTTTTTGTATAATATATTATAAAAATTACTAACATAGGTAGATTAGATCAATATAATGAACTATGTACAATATCACTTATAGAAAATTGTTTATAGCTTATAATTTTCAAAGTTTGATCAATAATTTGGAAAATATTAATCAAAGACTTTCTATTTTGGATATATTGTAAAAAATATATTTTCATTAATTATAACATTTCACAAAACTTAAAATTTTAGATATATATTTAAAATTATTTTTTATCAATATAATCGATAATTAATAATTATTAAACATTTTCAATAAATAAAATTGGGTAATTTTATGTGGTATTTTGAGGTAAAAATACTAAACTAAAATGTTTAAGAGAACTTAAAAAAAAATTAAATTATAAAAATTTTACATCACATTTCGATTATGAATTCATTTCATTTGTATCGATTCTTATAAAAGTAGATATACAGTTTTAAAACAATTTGAATTGTCATCGAACTAAAAGAATTGTACTATTACTACAAATTACATTTGATCAAAGATTCAATTAATACATGAAATTGACTTAGATATGTGGATTTATGTATATTTACTTATATTTATGTATATTTGTGATAAATTCAGAATTTGGTGAATTTGATTGACATCAAGGAACTTACTTAAAATAAACTCTATTATTTATGTATCGAGAACGTAATGAAAATTTATCCATTTGTTGCAATTACAAGTGCTTATTATTATTATGAATTATGCGTAATTACCATTTAAATAATCGCTGGTTAATGAATGTCTATTGTAACCATTTTTTAGTAAAAAATTTAATTTCCATATTTCAATTTTAAATTCCAAAAAGTTATACTGATAATAAATAGCACAAATATTCACGAAATACTCCAGAATTAAGACACTTTAGCATGAAAGTATAAACGCGCACACGCTCGCATTCATGAGTAATACAAAAGAAGGACGACAGGTTATAACAGCTTCGAGTAATGTATTGTAAGCAATAGAGGAATTTTTTTACTTAGAAGTCGTGTATGACAAACATGAGGCAAAAAAAATGGCAAAAAAATGGCAAAAAAATGGCAAACTGCGTAAACAGCAGTGCCTTGTATATGGAAGCGACAAATTACCTCGTCTGACCTATTCGATTACCCCCCAATTTGGAAATCGCGGTAGTTCGAGGAGCGACGTGAGGACTCGACCGTGCAGGCTTCTGCATGGGCCGCGGCGTGTACGTGGAACACACACGTCGCGGGTTGCAAAGCGCATCGGGAGTCGAGCACAAGCTACTTGAAGCGACCACGTGACAACACCCACTGAGCAGATCTGCCATATATCTACTTGTTAGCGATCAATGTTCAGCTGTGCCATCACTAGCACACACTTCCAAATAATGTTTTTCAATGCACGTCTTATATACGAACATAGTATTCATTTAGACACTTATAGATAAAATTTTAATATATTATAGCCATCTGGCGGCTAGGGAAAAACATACTTGCGTTCGCGGGAAATATTTGGATTTGTACATATTTCTGTATTCTTAATTTAAAACAGATGAATAATTATTATAATGTCTTATTTGTTATCGTTGAATATCAGTTGAAATTAAAATAAATAGCATATTAAAAGCTATGCCCATTTTATTTATTGTGCATGCATATGTAATTAGATATTAACTATAATAAAACTTGAGACATTACATCTGATCGTAGTTTAGATTAATCCGAGATTCTTAATATATAGTTATTTCTATTAAATTTTGCATAGGAATTTCGTATCATCTGAAAATTGTAAATTTAAACGGGAATAATTTTAAATTACGAAACAAACATAAAACAATATAAATATATAATTGTATGCTTAAACATGTAGAATAATCTTTTGTTCTTTATTTTGAAGTTATTTACATATTTCAGAACTTTACATGAATTATATTTTTTTATAATTAAATCGTATAGATAGTAATTAATAAATAAATATACTTATTATTTTTAGATAGTTTTACAATAAAATAATTAATTCTTATTTGTGACAAAGTTCAAATCAATGAAAAGATTATGACATATTGTGAATAAAATTATATAAAGTCTACTTATAATATATACTATATATTTTATAATGTATAA
Organism: Ceratosolen corneri; assembly: GCA_030522565.1. Classification (NCBI taxonomy): domain Eukaryota; kingdom Metazoa; phylum Arthropoda; class Insecta; order Hymenoptera; family Agaonidae; genus Ceratosolen; species Ceratosolen corneri. Next base: position 5,150 of record JAPYYT010003959.1, on the reverse strand, counting down.
TGTATTGATATGTTAGTTTTAATGATTGTGAATCAGTAAAATGTCTTATAAATATCATTGAAGAATGGGATCATCATATTCCAATATTAAAAATTTGTCAAACGAGTATAAAAATAATCCTTCAAGATGTGTACCTTGTCCAGAAGGAAATACACCAGGGAACCCTGGTACATTTGAAGATATTCACCAAAAATTCGAAAATTTAAACCCTAAAATTTTTGAAGGTGCAACAATCATACTTAAAAAAAATATAAGTAAACACTTTCATATAACACATAAATTTAACATTAATTCCAACACAAAATCAATTTTGTTAACAAATCAGTTTCAAGAACAAAATGGATATAAGTTTGGGGCATCTTATATTGGAACTAAAAAAGTTGGAAATACAGAAAAATATCCAGTACTTTATGGGGACATTAATCCAAATGGCCATTTAAAAACAACATTTATTCACACTCTCGGTTGCCGATGTAGAATAAAATTATTTACACATGTTAAAAAAAGCAAATATATAAATTCAAAAGCAACTATCGAATATCGATCAGATGATTGTACATATTCAATTACATTAGTAGATCCTAATATTTTCAAACAGGAGAGTACATTGGTGTTGCATTTTTTGCAAGCAATTACATCAAGAATAACTTTAGGAGCTGAAATTGCTTATAACACAATTTACAGTTCAAATGAAGGACCAAAAACGAATATAGCTGGGGCTTTTCGATATAGTACTGGTTTTCGTACTATATCTGCTACTATTGGCCAAGCTGGAGTTCATATCTGCTATCATCACAAGCAAAGTGAACAGTTACAAATGGGAATTGAAATTCAGTCAAATTTAATAAAGCATTTATCAAAATGTAAAATACTTTATAAACTCGATATACCACAGGCTAATTTAATTTTTAGAGGATTTGTGGACACTGATTGGAAAATTGGTGGTGTTTTCGAAAAAAAACTGTATCCTATACCAGAAGCGTCATTAGCTCTTAGTGGAATTCTAGATCATATTGAACAAAATTTTCACGTTGGAATTGGACTTAATATCGAATAATAGATTTATAGGAAAACATCATTTTGTAATTAAATTAAGATTAAACAAATAAAAAATATTAAAATACTGTATACATACACGAATTTTGCAATAGTTCAAAATTTAATTATTTAAATATTGAGACACAAATGTAAAACATTTTAACACATGATTAATAAAATTATTATGAATTATTAAAAATATACATCTCTATCATTAACTTGTCTTTGCTTATGTGACTTATTATTATAATTTCAAAATTTTTTTGCACAGCATTATTTTTCACATATTCGAAAATAAGCTCTTAAAGCTTCAGTTTATTTAACACAATATACATTCTTCTATCGCACAGAAAACTGATGTAGTATTTACAAAAAACATTTTTCATGGGCAATACGTTTTTATCTAAAAATTTTCAAATCTTATTGTTTTGTATACAAAATTTTAATAGTAATTAAATATTTTTGTATAAATTGAACTATTCATCGCCGTTAGCTATCCTTTCATCTTCGTCTTCTACTTGTATGTTTGTTTTTAATTCTTCTACAGTTAAGAAGATATTCTTATCATTATTAATGATACCGTATGTATCATCAGCATGTTCCAAAAAATTGCATATCAAAGGCGATTCCACACCTAGCACGTATTCGCATACTTTAGGCTCTAGCAAATACAATGATACACTGGAAGGGCTACCCACAAAATTTGATATACATTTTAATTTTACCTAAAAAGTTCGAAATAGATTTAAATACATTTGCAATAATTATATACATACATATATGTGTATGTGTGTGCGCCTGCGCGTACATGTGTGTATGTGTGGTAAAATAATGATGTAAGAATCTTACTGTCTCTATTACAATAAAATTCAATGGTTTATTCTTTTATAAAAAATTTGTTTAAAAAACAATGAAACAAATAAAAATAATTTTTTCTCTTTTTATAATAAATAGTTCAAGGCATAAAAATATATTTATTTCAATGGGTAAATTTAAAAATTAAAATTAATACATATACATGATTAACTATTAGCCTTTCAAAACATTTAAAATAGTTTATTCACATATAATTTTAAATATTTTTACCTCAGTTTGTCGTGGGTTACCGGTTTTATCACAAATAGTACCATGATTATAAAAATGTGATATTTGTTTTCTTAATCCAACTGGTTTTGGTTTCTTATGAGGATTAGCTTTAATCCAATTCACATGTTCTCCTGCATCAAATTTACCAAGGCTCATGGAAATTTTAGATTTACCACTTTCGATATGATACTGAGTAACAGAGCGGCCATAACAAAATTCATATTTCCACCAACCATTTCCCTATTATAATAATATTAAAATAAAATTTATACTTTACAAGCTTTTCAAACATTTATAGATTTTAGAAAAGTATACATACTCCATTTAAGCAGTTATCTCCATTTAAAAAACCAAAAGCAGAATTACTTTTTATCAAATTATTTCCTTGATCATTTAACGAATTTAAAGAATGATCAAGATTATAATGTTTGCCATTTGAATCAACAGGATGAATTTCAACTTGTACTTGTGATTGACCATCCTAATTGTATAACAACTTCATTATTAAAAAGATAATGATTCAAATTTCAATTACTTATAACAAAAATTTCAATTCAAATTGTAAGGTAAACAAAAAATAATATAAAACATTATACAATTTATAATGTAAAATTCTAATTCAACAAAAATATTTAAATAATTTAGTATAGTATTTATATAGTAGTTTATAACTGATATATGTGTAGATAATAAAGAACTAATAGAATTTTATAAAATATAATACATGACAGAATTGTTAATCATTAGTTTATAAACTAATTTATTAATAGCAATGTGTTCAATAAATTTATTTAAATATAAAACAAGAGAATTAAGATTATAATATAGTAATTAATTTTAGTAAAATATAATAGCATCAATTAATGTTCCTGAATCAAAAATGAAGAATGTTCTAACCTGACCATCTTTACCAGCATGGAAGACCGCATAGACTTTTTGTGGCTTCTCACCCTGAAGAAAAAATAATCGAAACGCTTCCTTATACGAGTTTTTAGAATTTCGAAATTTTATTAAACTCGACTTTTTATTTAAATTTTATTTTTTAATATTTTTAATGTATAACAATTGCTTTTTTATCTCATAAATCTCATAATTTATATCTCATAAATATTTAAGAACAAAAAAGTAACAGAAATAGTCAATATTACAATAAAACAAAGTATAAAATAAATTAAATTTGTAAAACATTTAATATACGTATTAAAAACAGAAAATAAAAAATAAAATATAAACGTAAAATGTTTAGGGATTACCATAACTTTCTGAAATCTTAATCGCCAACTTTCCAATTCCAATGTTAGTATGGATATTGGTTTCTTTGGAGCATTATCTATAGGTTTGCAATTTATTTTATTTTCTCCAGTATCCTGTGGTTTATAATCTGGATGACCACAAAGATATGGTGTAAGAACAACAGTCTCATATTCACATGTAGCTGTTTCTTTTATAGAATAAATTTCTTGTTTTCCATGCTGGAAACAAACATATAAAACTCTAATGGACCTTGGTTTATTGTTTAAATCACAAAGTGTTCCATCTGTCATCTCCATTTCCACATAGGGCATATTAATCCCATCTATTTTCTTCACTGGGATTTCTAATTTTCTATTTGGATTTTTTGCATATTCATCATATTGGGTGGACAATTTACTTATTTGTGATGAATCAAATTTACCCAGTTCGTACGTTTGAATCTTAACTTTCTTTCCATCTCGTTCTTCATGATACTGTTGAACATATCTTCCATGACACAGTTCATATGTCCAATATGATTCTAGCTATAACATATAGTAATATATTTACAATTTTAGAAATGTCAGATAACCTTTTTATATTATTTCTTATGCTATAATTAATATTAAGTTATATTATTAATTGTAGTAAAATACAGAGATAATTTTAAAAAATATAAGCATACTCTATAAGAACATGAATTTTGATTAAATAGTAGATATAAGAATTGTATAGGATTTGGCCCAGTATATGGTTCATCTGAAATAACATCCGGTTCTATAACTTCTGGAATAAAACATTGATATTTTTCATTATCTGCAGTTGTTATCATATAAGGTTCTGTTTTTACTTGAGAATTCTGAAATAATTTAAATATATGAATATATTTAAAAATTTGATACAATTTTCAAAATAGAAATATATAATTTTAACTAATAATGTTAAATTAAATTTGATTATAAATGCAGTTTATAATTAAAAGATTTTATATTAAAACTTTACACCAATGTTAATAATTAAATTTATTTAAATGAAATATATTAAAAAATACAATCAATATATACAATTTAAAATTCAATTTATTTATTAATTACTAAGCTAAAATTTAAATAGAAATTTTTTTAAATGTTTGAAATTGAAAAATTTTAAGAAAAATCAATGAAATATATGAGCTTTTAGGTAACCCAAGTTTATATTTTAATGTTATATTAATATATATAAGTATGGAAAATTCAATTTTAATAAGTGATTAGATCATTATTACCGTAGCATTAAATAAATAAATAATATTGAATAAACATTTTTAGAACTCAGATAAAAATTATTGTTAACGATATATAATCTAACACCTACATTATTATTTTTTAAACGTAATTAAATTTAAGAATAAATTATTTCTAAAAAAATTGAAAATATAATTTTGGAAATAACCTAGAAACTAAGTTTTATGTAATTATATTTATACAGAAACTGTATCTTAATTAAACTTACAAGTAAATCATTTTCAGTTTTGCCAGGCCAGTCAATTTTAAAAAGAATAGTGTCATCAAAGGCTTTTAAATCGTGCCCAAAAGTAAGTACGAATAAATTGATTAGGAATAATGGAAAACGGCATACGTAAAACCAAAACATCCTTATCAAAATAAATCCACAAATTTCTAGGACTGCTGATGCATTCACATATTTTATTGATTTGTAATAATATAATGATTCCTTTAATGTAAATGATGTATATAATAAACACTTTTACCTACATATATCCAATATTGAAATTAATATATATGAAATAAAAA
>JAPYYT010003958.1:0-11175 GCA_030522565.1 Ceratosolen corneri | reverse complement strand
TATAGACAGCATTAGATTTCAATACGTTAAAATAAACACCGTTTTACAGCATAACCACGCCAATTTGCCTCTGTTTCATTCTACCCTGCTATCTCTCTTCTTCCACTATCTGCCTCTCCCTCCCTCCATCTGGGAGAGTTTTCTCGGGCTCAATCCCGAACACGCGCTATGGAATCATGTAATAATAATAGAAAGTGTGAATGAAAAGGTTGTGACTGTCTCGCTACTCAGTTGTAAGCTGAGTAAGATGTTGGTTGAGACTTATAGTAATATGGGCTTAATCCTTGATCAGCTCCGTCTAGTTTTAATGTCCGCTTATGTATATGTCGGTTGTCAATTTATACGAATTCTTTAAAATAACCTGGGTTGCTGGGTTAGTAGCCCTTGAACTGTTTTGAACCGGCCCCTAATTCAAGTTCATTAATTCGAATAATCTCGAACTGTTACAATATCACGAGTCTCATGATAACACAGATTTTAATACCACTGCTGATTTGAAAATAATTTATGATAATAACAAGGAACAAAATTAAGTATTATCGGTTTTGCTTTACAAAAGTGTTATGAAGTTCCGTTATTTGATCAATGTGACGATTATATTTATTAAGCGAGACAAATAGTCTAACAGTTTCAATATTCGAGTGTTCCATTTTTCTATTTTTTATTTATTACCTTGGCGCATATATCTTATAGTAAGAGGTGTGCTCTGTTATATTTTATTTATTATACAACTGAAATTGACGCTAATATACATAATAGCCGGTAGTGGACTCAAGTTTTTGTAGCGTCTGATAGAAGAACACATTTCATAAGCCACCGAAAGTGTGCGCGCTCATCGAGAAATTAATTATCTTAACAGTTAATTGAGTTTATACAAATCCTTCTCTTTCTTATAATGCTCACGCTATTCTAATACAAAAATGTAAATATAAAAGGCAGTTACAAAGGCATTCCAGCGGCTAGTTCGAATGCAGGTGTAAGACCATTAATACTTAGTTTTGTTCCCTATTATTATCATAAGTTATTTTCAATTGAGTATTCGATGAAATTCCTCGATATTCTCCTTGGAGTAGTCTCTCAGAAATGCTATCGCTCTCCTTGTCACTATCCAGCTCTAGTGACCAATGCTTTACAACAATACATTTATTTTCGCGAGCTGCGCGACTCTAAAGAGAAGGTCGTGATTCTAGGCCTACTCACGAGAGATTTGTGGCGCAATCTCAAACAAATACATTTTATATCTACCAAGAATTATAATTACATAAACTTATAGGTTTCTTCAAACTCAAATTTTATACGAAGATAAATTTAAAAATATCGAAAGTAAAGAATACAACAAAAATTATATTAAGTAACTCAATTTAATCATCCTTCTGAACACAATCTGGTTGATTCGCTATGTCGTTTAGTAAGCGAATCAAATATGTAACTCATAAGTAGCGGATTATTTCAATCTAATGTGTGGCCCTATCTTGTAGATATTTTGTTCGTGAAAGTGAAGTTCGAATTTCAATTCTGAACAGTATGTGTTAACAGGTAGCTACTATTATCTTATAAATTTGTATATCCGTTTTTCTATTTCAAATTACAAGATTTGAATAGCGTATAATAATTGACAATAACTGGATACTTATATAATTTTATATTATTTAATTATATTTAGTTGAGATAATTATTCTTTAAAATTATAAATATTTTGTATTAAAGAAAGTCATCTAATTAAAATAAATAATGAATTTGATTTGTGATTATTATTAGTTAAATATTAAATAAGTTGTTTAAGAATGTATATAAAGTTTATGTATATTTATTAAATTTGTTCAGCGGTTAATCAAAGTTTAAAATATCGATTTAATTTTTCTTTAATAAATAAATTTAACCAAAATCACTAAAACGTATATTACACTAGGACTCAAATTTGTTTGTAAAACCTTTTAATCTCATACTTTTAAAGTGAAATTGTAATAATTATTCAAGTAAAAAACAAGGCACATTTGTGAAATAAAATGTTGTTTAAAGAAATTGAGGAAAAAATCTTATAATTTTTACATAATAAAGCTTTATGTGTAATAATAAAGTATTAAAATAAAAAATTTAAATAATAAAGCTTTATTTTAAATAAGAAGTGTTACAAACAATCTAGAAGAAAATAATAAATTTCTTTTAAAATTTAATTTTTACACTTGCTCGTTATTTAATAAATGATAAAGAAAATATACCGTCAAATATGTTACTCTTTTCGCTTGAGCGATATATTTTGCGAGATTGGAAAGAACCAGAATTTTATAAATATTGATGTAATGGATTATAAATTTTATGCTGATCATAAAAACTCTGAATGTGCTAATTCTGATTTGGCAATCAATAATTAATGAAACATTAAATATACTACAAATATTATACCTATTTATTCATATATAGGTAAAGTAGGTCTTAATAATATTGTACGTAAATATGTTGATATTATTGGATGGAGATACGATAAAGAGCATTCCTGTTATTTTTCTGAATCTCGAATGTCTAAATTATCGATTGTATCATGGGTAAATTATATAAAAATGATACATGATAAATACACGAATGATAAATTTTTCAATTATTATTTACTTTTTTTTATATAGATTAAGTATATTCGTAATTAATTACGAATGTAATATTTTAGTAAAATATAAAAGTAACCATGTTTTTATCGTTACAGTAATAATGGAAAGGAAATAATAAATATCACGGATGATTCAACATCAAAAAAGAATGAACTGATAAAAAATGACGAATAATTCCAAGATTAAAAAAATTAATGTTAATTTATTCAACACTATTTTATAAACAGATGTAGTAAGTAAAAAAGAGAAGATAATATTTAGAAATATGAAAATTATTTTAAAAGAGAGTAATATCGTCAATCGCGAATTTTATAGAAATACAAAAAGTAATAATTCGAATAAAAATTAGAATAATACAATAACATGTTGAACAAGAGAACGATAATATTTTTTGGTACAGAAAAAAAGTAATGATACTATAATTACAAACTTTGAAGATTCGAGACAATTTTTTAATATTGCAGGATTTACTATTTATTTAATTAAAAATAATTTATCAAAATACATTATCTTTTTAAAAAAAATAAATATTGACGAAATAACAACTGTGACTCCTATTTTAGAACGATAGTAGGTTGTTCATGAAAGGAAAAAAATTTAATGCTAATAAAAACATAAATATAAATATCAATAAGAACATAAATCTTCATAATTTTGATTGAAATTGTGATAATAATGAGGATGATCATAATATTAATAAAGTACACAATATAAGCTATTTAAAAAATAAATTAACCACAATTGTATTAGAAAATATTATATCTAAATATACAATAAACAAAATCAGCGATATACTAAATATCATAAATTTAATTAAAGAAAATATATTTAAGAAAAATATAAACATTAACAAAAATTTGATTAATAACGAATATACATATTATAAACTGCGATATATAATAAATGATAGAAATTTGAAAACATGAAAAATTATGAAAAAAGATGAAATGTTTATTTTATCATCAGGTTCTACAAATATATATAAAGTTAAACAATCAAATAAACTTTTTATTAAAAACTTGCTCAAAATTAGAAATAAAAAATACCAAGCCTATTTTTTATAAAAACAAATATAAGAATTCTTTTAATAAAGAAATTATTGAAATTCCATTTATATTATACTAGCATAGATTACATTGGTTGATTAATGTTCAGTTACTAGATTTATTTGAAAATAAAAATTTGTTAACTCAAATAATAATACAATACAACGATCGAATATCTTTATGTAAGAAGAAACATGAAATATATTTACTTCCACTGGCATTATTTACTTTGCTGAAGCAATTATTTTTTCCACTTTCAAAAATTTTTAATCAAATATATTTATCATATACATACCAATATTCTAATTCTTTACTTGTCAAATATTTTTCACTGGTTAATACCGCAAGGTTCAAAACTTAGTTACACCTTATATGAGGGATTGTAATACATCAATTAAGATGAATATTAATATTAATCATCACATTCAAAATCAAAATAAATATAATATTGAAAGACCTTCAATAAACAGAAGTAAAAATTATGAATAATTGATTCATGAAAACGTAGGAAATACATATGAAACAAATATAAATAATGTAAATAAAAATATTGGAATGGGAATGATAGATCAAGATTCAAAAGATTTGAACAATATAACTGAGTCCTCTCTAAAAACTGTAAACACTACATTATATTTAGATGTATTGAATGAAAACATGAATATAAATAACAACATTAATGAAAATACAAGTATAAAAATCTTGTAACTGAATAAATTTAATAAATTGAAATATTATATAAACATTATTTTTGTAAATTATGATAAATGATAAATATTTAAATTATCATCCTAATTCAATTATAAAGGAATAAATGAACCATTAACTAAAGGAATTTTTCCTGAAAAATTATAATTTAAATTATATTTCAACAAAATATAGGGAAAATATTAAATAGTTATTAATTTTGTGAATTGTATATTTCTATATAAATATTATATATTATAAATTATATATATTATATATTATAAATATAGAATATATTTATAAATATAGAATATATTTATAAATATAGAATATATTTATAATATAAATAATTAATATTAAGTCCACAATATAAATCATTAGTTTGTCTGATTTAATAAATTGTAATGTTATTTGCATTTAATGAATAAAAATGAAGTTTTATATGTTCTATGCAATGACAGTATTAATATTAATTTCTCTGTATTATAAAGTATTCACAATCTTATTTCATTATAGTTTTGATGAAATGATTAATTATAAATTATTTTTAATGAATTATTTTAACTTTATCAAGATTGAGATGTAGTAGGTTGAAAATTTTGCTTTGCAACTGCTCCTAAAACAATTTCTGCACTAAATACACCTAAAAATTAAATAATTAAATTTAGATAAATGAATATAATTACACATATTAAAAATTTTAAAACCAAATGACTTTTCAGACTTAAACTAGATGAGTAATTGGGTACAAATTTCAAAATATCATTGAACAAACAATAATTGATTCAATAATTTGTTTAATCATCATTAATCAATTTTATTTTAAATAATTTCAGTAAATAAAAGTAATTCTTACTGATTTCTGCTCGTAGAATATCAGCAAGTAGATGAAAATCATTTTCTACAGTTATAATTATATAATCTAATTTTCCATTATTCATTTCTTGTATTTGAGCAAGTGATCTTCTTGTTTTTTCCATTATACCACCAGCACTCTCAATTATTTCTGCCATAGCTAGTGGAGAAGGTATTACACTTGGTGTTACATAAAATGTTTTTCCCTGTAGTATTCAATAAATGTTAATAAAATTATCTAACATATTTATATAATTATCAATAATTATAATATAGATCGAAATTTACCCTTAATATACTTCCACGGTTAGGACTAATCAATGCTTTTTCAATATTGCAATTAAAATTTTTTTCAAATTCAGGATCACTAAGCAAGTATGAACTTTCATCAATAAAAGTATTTTTTGTAGAACAGTCAAGTAGCCACTGTAAACTTACAATGTATTTGCATCGCGATAAACAACAAAGAAGTTTGACCGTTCGCATTGGAGCACTCATAATTAGGTGTGTGGCATCTTTCCAACTTGCAGCAAGAGTACCACCTAATTCTCGAATGCGCTAAAAAGTATTATAAAAAATTATTTAATAAGGCATTTTAAACATATTATATTTATTAATTATATAAATTATACATATTTAAATATTTTTATTTACTTTTGCATGCTTCTTTGGGCTTATACCAGAAAATAATATTTTAGGTTGCTTTTCTGGAGGTGGAGGATTTGGATTACTAATAATAATTGATTCATCAAGACCTAATAAATGAGGATCTTTATTCAATGTTGGTCCATCTAATTTTGGTTTCTTATATTTTCTCATTGCATTTGGACCTTGACCAATTTGTTTTACTTTATCATAAGATTCTTGTGTTACATTTATTGGCATTTTCCATGCAGCTATAACATTAACAAAAATTAACATATTTATTTAACAAAATCAATCTAAAATTTAATTATAAATAAATTTATAATTTACCCATGAGGTGAGGCACAAGCGAATAATCTAATCTGAATGGATTGCCTAAGCTGAATTGTTGATATTTAGGTGCATCTGATTGATGTAATGCACTCATTTGACCACAAAGTAAATCTGTTAGCCACTGTGCATTCACAACACCAGTCTGCCATTCTCGTGCTCTTTTATATTTTGGTCCATCTGGTCTAATATAAATAAATAATAAGAAAATAACAATTTTTATGGGTTATATAAGTATGGTATTATTGGTAGTATTTATTAAGATATATATAATTTAATCTTAATCATTAATTTCAATTTTTTATTTTTTATAAATTAACTGATGTCATATTACAATTTAATAAATATAATTTAATCATAATAATTTATTTCAGTTTCTTATTGTATAGAGTTATTGATGTTTTAATAATATAATTGTTGCTGTAATTTTATATATAATTTGTGTACTAAAGATTCACAAACGAAAAATATTAAATTTTTTATAATAAATTCGTTAACATAAAGGAAAATTTTTTCCAATACACACATATATATATATGCATATATATTCAATATACAATATAATATATAACACATACGCGCGCGTACGCACACACGTACAAACATTTAATCAAATAATAATATATTAGTACATTTTTCTGTATAAAAAATAAAATTTATCACTTTTATAAATGATATAAATAACAAATTATAAAAATTATAGTGTACCTTCTACAAACTAATAATGTATTATGTCGAGAAAAGTATTTTGTAAATTTTGCTCCAACAGATTCTAGCATAAACTTTACTTTTGCACGATCGTCTCCTTCAAATCCTGATAATGATATAATCTGTTTATTACATGGTAAATCGGTTAAACTAAACGGTATAGGGAAGTGAAGCGCATGCCAAGGTGGAAGTACTTGTTGCTTGTTGACAACATCAGAAAGCCAATGTGCCGTCACACAACGTTTGCCTTCCCGTAATGCTTGTAAAACTATCGGATGCTTTTGAGTGATAGCTAGGATATGTGATGCTCTGGTGCAATACTGAACTTCCACTTCACCTCCATGTCTTTCAATTATTTGTTTCCAAACAGCAACTTCATCCAAACTTTGTGTATCATATTCAACAATTACAAAAATACAACCAAGTAGAAATAAATCAGGTGGTACTGTTTTTAAAATAAATAAAAAATTTCAATTATCGTTAAATTTTGATTTTAATTAAGAATGTGAGCATTTAAAAAAATATTTATTATATATATCATACTAACATTTTAAGTTAGGATTATGCCCATAAAATTGTGCTTTTGACTGTTGTACTATAGTAGGTGCACATTGCATTTTGACTGTTCCATTTGGAGTAGCACCATTAGTGATATTTCCTAATGTTCTCCTTTGGTAAGCAGCCAATAATTGAGGATCTTGAGAGGGAGGTGGAGGTGGCCTATGTTGAGCAGTCATTAATCTCAATTGACCTGCTGCACTACCTTCTGTTGTTCCACCTTGTAGTCTGTTGGTGAGCATATTTGCTAAAGCTGTTTTTGTTTTTGCATTAACAACAAGTTGCTGATCACTTGATATTTGTGAATTTCCAGCTATAGATACTAATGAAGGTTCTTGTTGAACAATTTGCTGCTGCTGCTGTTGCTGCAATTGTTGCAGTTGTTGCATACGAGCTATTTGTTGTTGCTGCTTTTGCATATGTAATTGAGCAAGTTGTTGTTGAATTAAAGGTTGCCCCTGTTGGAATTGTTGATTTTGTGTGACTTGAGAAGATTGTGCTGTCTGTCCAGTTTGAACTATTACTTGATTACTAGAATTTATTGGAGTGAGTGCAGGTGGTTGTATAGAATGCATTTGAGTTGGTTTTTGTCCTGGGGTAGAAACCTAATATTTTTATTAATATTATTTATTTAAATTATTATTTCAATAGCAAATTATTTTTGTTATTTAATTTAATTTATATTACATTAATAATTTACTACAGTGCCTTATTATACATATAGTAATCTTATATATTTAGCTTAAAAATGTGGTATATCAAATTAAAAAACCAATTAAAAAAAATTATCCAAAGAATATTTCAGTAGAAAAATGTGATAATATAATTTTAAATGTAATATTAATATATTATAAATAAACTTTTTATATTGATAATAGGAGTAATAATTTGTAGAAAAATATTACTTGGGGCCCCATCATTTGTGACCGGGATTGAGAAACCCATTGAATGCCACCTGGTTGTCCAGGCTTTCCAGGACTTCGAATAACAGCTATATGAGGTCCTTGTTGTGTTTGACGTTGTATATGTCGTTGAAAGAGTAATGTTTTTTGCTTCTGAATTTTTTGTATAAACTGTGCCCTTTGTTGTGGATCCAATTGCTGTAACTGTTGATGTGTTTGTGCATCCAACTGAATAAGTTGTCTTGGTTGTTGAGGAAGTTGTGTCCATTGAGCTCCAGATCTTTGTTGTTGTTGTCGTTGCAATTGCAGCTGGTATTGTTGCTGTTGCCATTGAGTGTCTCTTTGAACCATAAAATTTGGTTGATTTGAACTTATTAATTGAGTTGGTGAAGGTTGTTGCTGTATTTGGGTTTCACGAATAATAAATTGTTGAGAGCTTTGTGGAGATGATTGCTGAAGTTGTTGTGAAATTTGCTGAATTTTTTGTTGTTGCTGAAGTAATAACATTTGTTGACATTGTTCAGGAGTTAATTGCTGCTTTTGGATTGAATTTTGTTGTAAAACCATTTGTTGAGATTGCTGTTGATTTAAATGAACTTGCGATATTAATTGCTGTTTTTGCTGTAAGACTAATTGCTGTTGTGGGGCTATATGTTGAGATGTTATTTGTTGTTGAGAAATTGATTGCTGTTGTGTCACTAGTTGTTGTTGAGGTGTCAGTTGTGATACTGCTTGTTGCTGAGATATTCTTTGTTGTTGCTGTACAATCGGATGTTGAGTTACAATTTGTTGTTGAGAAGTTAATTGTTGTGACAGGTGATGTTGTAATACTTGAGTATTACTCTGTGGATGTTGAGATACTATAGTTTGGGAACTCATAGAAGATTGTTGGTTTATTTGAGTTTGTTGTGGAATTTGAATTAAATCTTGTTGATTTATTAATTGTTGCGTTTGATGTAAATTTTGGGAATTTATCATTTGTGACGTAGATACTTCTTGTTGTGTATGGGACTTTATAGGAAGCACACTGTTTGTTTGAGATCCCGAAGAATGCCATCCACTTTGTTGTATGGTATTTTGTACTGATGAAACAACTGTACTTGCTGAATTCTGTATTGCTGAAGTTACTGGACATGATGTCCATTGAAAATGCTGTTGATGAGATTGTTGATGTAAAGATTGGTCTGAAATATCAAGACTGTTGACATTTTGAGAAGTTGGAGCAAGGTATACTGGTGATGAAGTTAATGATATATTTTGACTTTGGGATAATGCATGTGAAGTGATTATTGGTTGAGATTTTGGTTGATTCCAAGGCATTCGTTGCTTTAATTGTTCAAGCATGGCTTTAGTGCAATTCTGTTCTTCATGAGTTGTATTATTTTCTAAATCTTCATCCATGAATCCAGTAATTAAAGCTGTTGAACTATTTGGAGAAGGATACATTAAAAGTTTTGGATGAAATTCTGATTCTCTTAAGAGATTTCCCCTTTTAGTACATTCCGTAATCCAATCAGGAGTTACAATATGTAATTGGTGTCGTGAAGCAGTTTCATACTTTATTCCACTGGTTTTACTCACTATTAAGTGAGTACAAAAACGATCTAATCGTAACTGGCATTTGCCACCTTGAAGGGTTATCATGGCCCATAGTGCTTTACTATCTGCTCGGCTTACTTGAGAAATACAAGCTTTTATATTAGAAAATAATTGATTTTCTTCTGGTAAGAAATATTGTGTTCTATAAATATTATAATTAAGGAATTCATTATTCTAATTATTTAAATAAGTTTATATTAAGGATTCAACTTAAATTAGTTACTAACTTTTGTTCATTGAACATAAAAATATAATTAATCTAAAAAGTATACATTTGATACAAGAAATAAGATTAATAATTATTCTTTATATAAAATAATATAAAATAAATGTAATAATACCTATGAAAGATAAAATAATAAATACGATTTCATATTATATACAAAAAGGATACGGAAGAAGCTGTTTGCATTTTACAGAGTATAAAATCCAATCTTGTGTAACAGCAGGAATTTCATATAAATCCTTGGCTGCTGAAATATCATTTTCTAAAGCATCAAAACCTGCGATTAGGTGAGTAACATAATCGCTAAAATAATTTGATCTTTCAGCACCACCTTCTTGTAGCAAATTTAAAACCTAAATAACATATTAGAATAATTTAATATTAATAAAATGCTCAAAAGAGCATCCTATTGCATAATATACAATATAATATCACTGTATTAAATAATATATGAAATAAAAATATATATCTGCGTAAAGAATTTTTAATACAAATGAATGATAAAAATATAAAAAATAAATAGAAAATAAGATTTATTAAAATCAATCTCAAAATTCATTGATTGGAATTAGTAAAATATTAATGTTACTACCTTAAACGTTAAATAAATTATTTCTTATATTGGACACACAAATCACAGAAAAAATTAATTTTATAATCAAATAATATGTGTAAAAATTATATACTTTGGGATCACCCTCTCCACTGACATAGTATTTCACTTTGGCAAAAAGTGTTCCATCCAGCTTTAATTCTTCAAGACCGGCACGAATATCACCCATTTTAAATAATAAGTAGTATTTCTTTCGCAAACCATAAACAAAAGCAAAAAATTACAGATAGGCTTTATAAAGTATATACACAAAAATTGATAAAATAATACCAACGTTGCATGGTTTCTTAATAGTACCAAACCCAGCTGATAATTTTATATTACACTAAACTAAGCATGTACACATATTCCAATTAATTATATATCCAACACTTTCCTTTATATTAGTCATTAACACAATTCA
>JAPYYT010003957.1:0-11177 GCA_030522565.1 Ceratosolen corneri | reverse complement strand
TTTGAACGTATTGAACTCTAATGCTATCTTTAGACGTTGTGGTATACTTATAATGCTGTTACAATTTTGTATTACAAATCTTGAGTTATCTTAATATTCGGACATGAATTGAATATCGCGATATCCTTTAGTGAATTTAAAATTATGTGTGTCGTTCCGTGAGTTTAATTAAAGGTTGTTTATTTCCAAGCGGACGCAATAGGCAGGCGTAAATTACTTCTCACGATGCTTGGAGTAATGTTAAGAGTTATGAAGTTTTAACGTCGATGTAGTCCACACTACAGTAATATTCAGGCGTAAATTGAATCTTACCAAGCATGGACTTGTTGTTTCCCCTTAGATCAACAGGGTTTACCTGCTGTTGTAGTGTAAGCTCGTTGGATGATTTCACCCGTGCTTCTTCGCGTCCTTCCTTGTTTTATCTTGAATGAGTATTTGGTGGCCGTCTCTCCTTTGGTCGCGTTGAGTTTTATAGCATAGTCCAGTGCTCGTTGCTTCCCTCACAGTGCTTCCCTTGATCTTCTTGAAGCTTGATATCTTGTGTGCACTGATTGCGGAGAATCCCTGCACTTATCACAACTTTGTATTGAGAGATCACTGGTCAAGAATCGATACTATGATTCTGAAGACCAAGCGGAATCTGAAGCGGCGCTCCGGCGCCGCTGTACTTAAACTTTTCACCCCGCTCTTTGTGGGGGAGGACTTTTCTCGCACATCGATGAAACTGAGAATTTTTGACAACTAATTATTCAGTTGTCATTGGTGCCCTTTGACCGTTATTGTTACCGCCCCCTTAGGCGGTGGAGGTCTCGAAGCGGCAGTCGGCCGGCCACACGTCGGGGCGCCGGATTCGCTCATAAGACCTTTTCCCGACGTCTCGGTCCGCGACGTCACGTAATGTTTACACTATCCATAAATATGCATCTAATTCTGTGATAAACAATTCGTACGATATTTGACACTGCGCGTTAATGCCTGGAAGGATTTGTCCGTTATTTTTATGACACGCGCCTTGCAGAGCATATGATGGTCGTACAGACCACCGAAGACCTTTTGAGTACAATGCAAGGATAACTCGACCGTTTCAAAACACTGTCAACACAAAAATATATATGAAATATTACTTTAAAATTCGATGCTCTTTGGGGACATCTGGCAATCATAAATATAAACAACATTCAAGCAAAAAGTAAAGAAACTATATTATTTACGGATTCTCTTTTTAATATTCGATTCTCGAACAAATTCTTTGTAAATATTTTTTAATAGTTCATATAATAAATATCTAGTTTAACTTAGACATAATATATATAAAAAATAGTTTTAATGTAATTTAGTATAATATAATACTCTAGTATTTAATAAAGATATAAAATTTATTTATTTAATAAGGATTTAATATAAATTTTTATTTAATAAAAATATATATTTATTTAATAAAGATTAATTAATAAACATATAAAAACAATTTATGCATTAGAAGTTCTAAAGTATTAATTAAACGTAGGCAATCAAATATTTAAAAAATTTAAATTATTTTCATAATATTTATATTTTCCAATTCTTTCTTAATATTTAAAATATAAACAATATAAATACTTCTTACAAAATATCATTTTGAATATAATATGTATATCTTAATAAAATAGAGTTAATCATTTAAGATGACAAAATTTATTATTATTATAATATTAAATTAGCAGATTTGAAATTTTTCTAGGTTATAAATAAATTCAATATAAAAAGTATATTATTAAAAGATGACTTAAAAAAATAAACATTCATTGTACAATAATATTATAAATTAAAATAATGTTGCGCGAAAATATAAACTAAATGTGTTCCGCGTGCTCGTTATGGAATTTCTAAAATTTTGAGCTTTAATTGCAATAAAATTGGATGTTATAATTATATTTCATATATTTTTTATCTAGATATTAAATAAAAAATAAAATTATCCTTGCACAAAATTTAATACTATCAATATGAAATATTAATATTTGAAGTTTTCTTTTCTATTTTCCCCCACTTTTATATTCTCATATTGTTATAGCAATGAAAATCGATCTAAAACTTCGAGTCGTCGCAGTAACTAAAGGTAGAAGCTACTATCACAATTTGCTTCTATTTGCGTTAGTGTCATATAAGATTATACCATTGTAAGGTGTATTTGGAATAAGTAAGGTAAGATAAAATATAATCCATACAAATATAATTGACTATTATTTTATATTAAACTTGCATGATAATTTATTATATTGAAGAAATTAAATACTGCAAAATTGTATTTATAAGTATTGGAGTTTGGATGTACCTGTAAATATATTTGTATGGTTCATCTTCAGTTTTCTAAGGATGCAATAGTTAATAATAATGATATAAAGATTGAAGAAAGCTCCCCAATCTGCAGAAATATGACGTAATGGCAAGAGAGGTAGGAATTTCTTATATTCTCTCTTATCCTCTCTTTATTTTTATCTATTTTCTCTGATTTCACTATTTTAATCTTATTATCAACAATGAGCATTTATTATTCATTCAAATTTTGATCTTTAATCTTTGCTTTATCAGTTGAACGTCATTATCACAATTATATATTAGATAAATTAATTCGCATTTACTAAATTAAAAGTTAAAATTCTTTTATTTCTTTAAACAGTTTTAAAAATATTAATAATTATTTATTACTATTAAATTATATTTCTATTATTATAAAAAAATCCAATATTAATTAATTTTTATAAATAAAACAATAATTTTTTTTATTTTATTTTTATTCATTATTCTTATTTGTCTTATATTTATTATTTGATATTTTACAAATTAATCTTACATCATACATCTTTGCCCCATACATTTTTTACCCCATAAATAAAATTGAAATTTATTACATGAATTATAAATTTTCAATTACTATTACTAAATAACTATCTTTAAAATGAATCAAGTAGTTCAAATATTAATTGAAATTCAATTTTTATTGTAATGCAATATAAAAAACGAAATTTTATATAATTGAATTTAATTTGAGTATTGTGTATAGTTTGAAAATTCTATAAATATTATTTTAAAATTTATTATATTATGTGTATATATATATATATATATATATATATACATATATATATATATATATATTAGTTGTTTCAAAAAAACTTAAATTTTATTAAGTCTATATATAAAAAGGTTATTTCACGTTTAAAGTTATATTAATTGTTATTTTATTTTCTATCCAGTATTTCTTATATTTGATTTTTGTAGCATTGAAAAATTATTTTGAAAATTGTTGGAGATTCTAATAAACTGTACACAGAGAAACGATTTAACAGTTTTTGTAGTTAAATTTTTTAGTCCAATTTTCTTATAAATTACAAAATCAGTAAGAGTTTTATTCTATGTCGATAATTATTTGAAATCTTATGTATTCGTTTTTTGTCTATTAATAATTTATGATTAAGTATTGTCTAGATTTAATTTCTTATTTTTCGACAAATTACTATTTTGATGAATTGCAAATCTGTAATAAATAATTCATAAGTTTAATTAATATCTGTCGTTTATTTAATCAATATCTGTCGTTTTTTTTATATTTAAAACGCCTAAAGTATATTGTAATTTAAATTTTCTGAGGGTTTGATATTTAAAGATCTATTTTATAATTTTTAAAATAGATTCTACTACAAAGTCAATCAATATTAATTTGTTCAAATTTCTATAATAATATTATTGCTTAAGAAATATGTTAATTTAACAGAATAAATTTAAGTACGATCATATATTCAATGACATGATGTGATTTGTTTAATTATTTTTGATAACAAAATAAAAAAAATATTAAATAATTAAATTAGCTAAAAAAAACGTAATTTCTCATTCTTATAAAAATATAAATGTATTCTTAAAGTTATATCTCGTTTTTTACACTTATCATTTTTAATCAATAAGATACTTTAAATATAGTAATGATTATGTTTTAAAAACAATGTTTAACGATTAAAATAGAGTGAATGAAAAAATCTATAAGCAAATATATATAAAGTGAAAAAACATTCTTATTCTATTACTGGATATATAATAAATACTCTTTAAATATTCTTATTTAAATTTTACTTATGTATAATACGTTTTCGTCGTATTTCTATAAATTTTATTAAAAAGAAGAAAAATGTATATTTATTTTCAAAATTTTTTCAAAACTTTTTCTTAATTTTAGAATATCTATTTTATATAACTGCGTAAGAAATAACATTTTTTAATATATTATACATTTGTGGTTATTATTTTTATTTATTTAAATTTTATTTATTTAATATTTAAATCCAAAAACTTTAATTATTTTTACCAATTTTAAATATAAACAATTTGTAACTATAGTAAAACATTGTAGTAATAACGTGATAGGAATAAAAAAATTACTTCAATTATATTATTGTTCATCTATATGAATTAATTTATGAATATTTAAAAAATAATTTAAATAAAAAATAAAATAATATAAATAAAAAATAAAATAATTTAAATAAAAAATCAAATAATTTAAATAAAAAAATAATTTAATTTAAAAAATAATTTAATTTAAAAAATAATTTCTATATTTTTCAATTATTTCATAGATTTATAATTCAGAATTATGCCTAATGAGATTAAATTAATTTCGGTACTAATTTTAGATCGTATTGTTTTCATCTATTAAATATACGCTTCACAAAAAAACAGATTTTAACTATAATTTAAAATAAATTTTATTATCAACTATTAATTATCAATCATTTTGTAATATTTATTAAAAATTATAAAATTTATGTAGTAAGTGAATTTCCATTAGGTAAAATATTTTAAGCATTATACCTTTTTGCTTAAAATAAGAATATTTCAATTGTAATTCTTATTGCTGATTTGGTATTACATATCAGTTTGTTTGAATTATGTACTTCATGATTATATTAAAGAATTTTATTTTTAATTTAATATATTCTTAAAAAAGAAAGAAATCTCTCGTTATATATTTCAGCATTTGAACCGTTTATACAAAATTCAGTACAAAAACTATAAAGTACGTTCTAAATAATTTATTTTACTTAAACTAGAATTAAATAAACTAAATTTTTATGTAATCATTTTTAAATAAAGAAAATATTATTTGTTAATTAAAATATTGTATTTTATCTTAGATTTTAATAATCGAACTGTTTTTTTTATTGTATTCAAAATAAATATTCTTTAAGGGACATATTTCAATTCTTTTTATAATAAAGATTTTATAATATTGAATAACATATCTCTAATGTACTATAATTACTATATTTTTATCAAAATTTTTTTTATCAACAAATATAATTTTTAAATTGTATATAAAATATGTTACAAGTAAAATATAAAAAATTTGTAACATATAAGATAAAATCAAATATACAATATGTATCATAAAATGTAATATCTGAATAGCAAATTATATTTATAATTTCCTAAATAAATAGAAAATAATATAGATAGAATATAAAATGAAAATAAAAAAATAAATAGATAGAAAATAGAAAATTATATTTATTGGTTTTTTAAACCGAAATCAGGAAAAAATATAGAGTAGGAAGTAAAAGAATAAGCTCCAAAGGTTGAAAATTTCTATATTCGGAAATTTATAGAAATGTATACTAATATTAAATAATATATTGATTTTCGAAATTAGTATAGTGGAAGCTATATATTATTATATTACACGAATTTAATTTAATTACTAATACATTAGAATTAAAATTAGAAAAATAATTTTATCATCAATAAAACACTTACAATAAAGACAGATAAACAGTCGAAAGAATTATTAAAGATAAATAGCCAACATAATATACAATCAAAAACTTATTAATAAACTCATATTGAAATAGCAAGAAAAACGTTTATATACTTTTATATGTATATTTAATTTAATATCCTATAAGAATTTTTTATAAGAACTTTAAATCTTCATTACAGTTTCTTGAACATTTAAACATAATCATTAATAGTGCATTATTCAAAATTATCAACATAATAATAGAAGCGATTGAATTATAAAAAAAATTAATTAAAAATTTTTTTCATGCTGACAAAGTAAAGACAATCCATTTCATTTTTAACAAATATTATTTAAATTCGGTTAATGCTTAGTAATCCTTGTATTTTATTTATCGTAAATAATACGTAAATATTTCTATATTTATATTTCTTAATTTAAAGTATATTCTAATTTCATTTTATTCTATTATAAAGTTTCATAACAAAATTCTTTAAATAATATTTCATGTTATTCAGAATATAATATTGTCATATAAGATTTTATAATATATAAACAATTTATTTTTAACTTTAATAAGAATTTTTTATCAGTATTTATATAATGTATTGCATTTTTAATATAAATATAATAATATATTAATTGCGGGTTGTAACATAATTGTCAACTTATTTTTATATTTTATTTTTCCATTATTTACTTGTTATTGTTTCTTTAACTTATATATTTTTATCAAAATGTTAATAAATTAAGCAACATTAAGTATATAACAATGAATAGTTTTATGCAATAATTTATTTTATCGGCCTAATTAATTTCAAATAACAATTTCCATGGTGGTTTGCAAGTCAATTTTATAAACAATATTATTTATTTAAAATTTTAATTTATTTTAAATTATTGCCTATTTTTGTATTGTTACAATTAGATTTTTTATATTTTACTAGTATTATCGTTATTGCACTGTTAAGATTTTCAGTTTTTCATTTAATTTGAAAAATTCCAATAGCAGTACAGATAAAAGTTATTTGTCAAATTTCTATAGTTGTATACTCTACATTCTGTAATTCTAAAATTGTTGTCAAGTCCATTTAAAACATATTCATTATTTATAAATAAAAGATTAATCCGGTGATTTTGTTACCCATATGCTTTTTTATATTAACAAAATTAATGAGTTGTTGTTTAATTTATTAACAATAGCTTCTTTTTCGACTTAATTATTCAATAGATAATTTAGTTTATTTTTACTAATATCCAATAGTAATATTAGTACAAAAATTGGGTTATTTAATGAATAAATACAAGAGAATAATATTATATGAATATTAATATTTATGTATTAGTATTTATAAAATTGTTTAAATTGCAATACATTTATCCAATATTTTTAACGAAATATTATTAATTTTTATATTATCCGAAAAAATTTTCAAAAAAAAATCGCAATATATGTAATACAGATCAATTTCATAAATATAATAAAATAATTTTAATTAAAAAGTTAAATATTATATAACATTAATTGAACAATATAAGTATATGTAACGATATACGATATATAATACGTTGTAAATTGAGAAATAAAGTTAATTAAAAGGTAAGCGTAAAGGCAAATTAAAAAAATATTTTATTGATTATTTTACTTTATATATTATTTGTAAACATATATTTTAAAAGCAAATGTAAATATTGAAAGTCATAAATCTATTTAAATCATTGATAAACTATAATTATGAAAATCATATTTTATTAAATTTGAGATTAATCGAATTATAAATTGATATTATTAATATCATACATTACATTAATTTTTATACACATCATAAAATATTTCAAACATTTTATAAGTTTTACTAATTTATTTTCTAAAACACATCATTAAAATTAAACGGGGACTAAAAAATATATGTTTAAAATAGAATGATTATCTTTAATTACATCCATACGTAAAAAAATTGCATTAAAAAACATACTCAATCATTTAGATATATTATATAAAAAAAATTATGCAATAATTGTGTGAATGAATGTGGATGATTAAAAGATTCAAAATATAACAAAATTTATTTAAATTATTGCATGTTTATATTCCAAGTCATCATATTTTGGAAAAATTTTAAGTATAATAAATAAATATAAAATAAAGTTAATACAGTTCAACACTTTTTAATAAATATTATCTTTTATTTGTTTTATTTGTTTTAATTTCTTATTGAAGTTTCTACTAGTATGCTACGAGTTAAAAATACAATTGACAATTTTTTTCTTCTAGTAAAATTAGTTCTACAGAAAATATATTCTTTTAAATGAATTCAAATATGTATATAATTTTGTTATGTGATTTTCAAACTACATATCAGTCATAGATTTCCATCAAGTAAGCAATTGTATACACATTTTTCCCATGTTTCTATCTCTCACAGTTTTTACGTAATCTAAGGGATAAAACTCATTTAAATTCAGTATCATTACTATAAAAAATAATTTAAACAATTTATCGTTATTTTCAAGTTTCGAAAAGTGATGAAGTATATAAATTGCTACAATTGCACAAAAGTAAGCTATTGTATATGAACCTTGACGTATTTTTTATTTTTTTAAATGCTTGAATCGTAAATATGTGTTATATTATAATAAATTAAAAATGTTAATTATTTTATAAATTATCAAGATTGAACTCTATTCTACTTAAATTCTTGGACTTTAAAAAAATCAATTGTAAATATAAATGACGAATTTAAAGAGTTCTTTTTTGAGAGGTTAATTTTTGAAATATTATGTTTATAATAAATGTATAAATAGATTTTTTAAATAAAATAATATATCTCGAAATATTTTGAAATAAAATTAAAACAGTTTCAAATTGATATGTCGATAAGGTGAAATTCATTATATTTTTACTAAATAACCGAATGTATATCCTACGTATTCGAAATATATTGGCGATGGAAAGATTAACATTTTCAAAAAAAATTTAAAATATAGATAAATTCAGTGACAACTTAATCTCTCTAAAAAGAATGCTTTGTATGTTAAAAAACAATTTAGCACATTATTTCATAAAATAAAAAGGAACAAACTTATGAATAACAAAGATACGAACAAATTAGTTAATAAAGTAATACAAAATATTATAGTTTAATTAAATTAAGGTATTATGATGGAGTTTAATAACAAAAATTTAATAAAATTTATTTTTATTATTTAATAATTAATAAAATTTATTAATTTTTTAATAAAAATATTTAATAAAATATTTTTCACTAATATTTGACTTACAAGAAGTTGTGGAACACAATCAGCTACCTGTAAATAATATAATTATTCAAGTAATCAAGCAAATTTGTAAAAATTGCCCAATTATTATTTTATTAAAAACATATTTATTATAAACATATATAATTAAAACATAATAAAAATAAATAATTAAACCCATTTCTTTAGTCCTTCGTTTCAAAATACGTTTTAATAATAAAGATAGTTATAATATAATAGAATATTGTTTTTTGTATCTTCAAGAAAAATTTTACAAATTTTAATTATAATAAATAGTATGAAAATCACTTTTTTCATACAAACAAAATTATATGCTACCACTTGCAATATGCAATGGATTAATCAATCGGAATACGCGCCTTTCAAGAAACAGAATAAATCATAATGAGAAAAGGCAGAATATTATACTCAAAAAGATATTTCTGAAGAAAAAAATATTTGCAGAATAAACCAGGGATAGAGAGACAATCGTAAGTAAAATATTTTCCATTATAAATATTTTTCAATTTTTAAATGCGTTTTCAAAAGTAATAAATTCCATGATTCAAACACTGATATAACATCATTACATCACCATTTTGTATATATCATATGCAGATATGTTCATGCCCCTTATTAGAATTACATTGAAATATTTATTTTTACAAAAATTATAGTTCAATTTTAATAATAATTAAAAAAAAATTTTAATATATATTAATTGAAGAGTTAAAAACATATTTTATCTTCAATATTTCATATTGTCATATGACAATATATTTTTTTATTTATTTTCTAGAATATTTAAAATTTAAATAGTAAATAATATGTATAAAAATATTAATAATTAATTATTAATAAAAATATATTAATAAAAATATAAAAATATTAATAATGCATAAAAATAATAATACTATGGGTTGTCTATTTTTATTAAAATATGTACACAAACAAATGATTAAAAAATACTCATATCCATACTCTTTTATATTTAATTGCTTGCTTTTTACAGGTTATTTTTAAACATGTTGAATTAAAATAAAAATAAAATGAAATAAATACTAACAAAATAATGTAAATTTTACATCGACGACAGGGAGACAATTAATTATAATAAAACTGATGCTTGAAATTTGAGATTTTTAGAAGCAATAACTAATGCATTAAAATAGTTTTTTTATTAAATTTGAAATTGATTTATATAATTTTTATACTAATTTTTAAAATTATAATATTTATTTTTAATATTTATATCAATATGATTAATATTCATTACGAATTGAGATTTAAATATTTATAATAGGAAAAATAAGATGAAATTATAGAATTACAATTCATTTATTAATTATATCAAAATTGAGTATATTTTTATGATTTTAATTATTGTGTTCAAACAATTTCTGTTTTGTAAATAAATATAAATAAACTACACAAAGAAATCATGTTATCATAGGAATCAAAGAAAGATCATACCAAAAATAATAATATATTTAATTAACAATCTGCAAAGGATATGAATACAAACTTACAATACAATTTACATTTCAAAGGATATGAATATAAACTTACAATAAAACTTACAATTCCAGCAAATAATTTTATTTCACTTTTTACATTTTTTCATAAAATATTTTTTGTATGAAAAGCTCAAAAGTAATTATGTTTTATCAAAAATATCACATAACATATTTCAATATAAAATATTATTCAAAATATTACTATGATTAATGTTGTATAAATGATGAATAAATCTTTCAATATAATTATTCGAAAAGAAAATGAAAACGAACAATATTCTAAAAACGTACTTGATGCAAATTTGAAAAATAATATTTTCTAATTATGTATATATATATATATATATATAATTTTGTCTATGTACGTAGTATTTAGAATTATATATGAAAATATATTTGCTTTCGTAAAGAGTAAAGAAATTTAATAGTAATAAATATTTGATAGTGTACTCCTGTAGACTTCTGGACTACGACTTGACCCTTTAAACTCTCCAGTAAACATCTCGACAATAGACTGCAGTTCGCCTCCCCCTTCAAGACCCCCATCTCGCTAGACGATAGTAGTTAGTACATTTAGTATTACGCCTACCCAGTACGGAAGCATTAATACGGAAGCGTCATTACCCAGG
>JAPYYT010003956.1:0-12161 GCA_030522565.1 Ceratosolen corneri | reverse complement strand
GGGGGGGAAGAAAATCATAATGGCGAGTGTCTTGTGGAATCGCGCGCGAGCTGAGCGAGAGCCGGTAGATGGCAACGTTTGCGGCATGCGTTGCGCTTGTGTATGTTGATGGTTGCATATAAGTTTTGGGGGGAGGGGGAGGGGTGGTGGGTGCGACTGTGTGGTTGGTTCGTAAGTAGTTTGGGTGGTGTGGCTTTGTTCTGGCTATGTTTGGGTAGTTTTATGGGGGCAAGAGGCACGTTTTAAATATGAAATTAAGTCGGCCTGATGATGAAAAATCATTCGCGTATGTAAAATTGTAAGAGTTCTTGTCTTAAATATCTTTGATGATTGAAAAATGTGTGTTCTTGGAATGGTTGATATGGTCAGCACAGCGCACGCTTTACCTTTCAATTTTTAGTTGTTCACGCCGCTTTAATTGTTCTTAAATTATTTATGTAAGAATATAAATCTATTTTAAAAATTAAAAAACTTAAAGGCATTCAATGCATAACAATCGCAATAAGATTATTTATATTATTTGAATAAATTTTGCGTAATATTCTTCTTCATTTTCGATGAAACGAATATGCAAATAAGTGTAAGCTATACACTGCTCTCAGGCTTCTTGTTGTTCCTTCGACTAAGAAAATTATTGATATTATAATGTTATTGCGAGAAAGTGCATTATTTACTCTCGATCATATACGTAATTAGATTTTCATACCTTCAAGATTCACATTTAATAATTATCTTAGTTATGGTATTAAAAAATAATCGGTTGATTTGAGGGTAAAAAGAAGTTGGGATACAGATATAGAATTTTTTTCAAATTTTTTCATCCAAGACTGATTTACTAACATTAAGAGTTATATTTAAGCGCGAGTATTTAGTGCATAAAAGTGATATGCTTATAAATTCAATGTTTCAGTAATTACATAAATAGTCTTTTTAAATTCTGTTAAGTTTTTCTTTTCTTGCTGTTGATATGAAAGTAGCCATAAAAAAAAAAAAAAAAAAAAAAAAAAAAAAAAAAAAAAAAAAAAAAAAAAAAAAAAAAAAAAAAAAAAAAAAAAAAAAAAAAAAAAAAAAAAAAAGCAAGATATGACTAAGAAAACTTTAAATTTCAAACTTATTAATCTTTTGATTTGCAATAAAGAGTGATAATAATAATAAAAAATTATATTCGAGATTTTTTTCCTTTATTCGTTAGAAATTTACTAGGTACGGAGAAATTATATACAAAATTTAATTATATCGACCACCACCATACTTTACAAGCTTCTTCTGCCAAATAATTATATGCACGTATATTAATACCAAATAAAATGCACCACTGAGTTGGTTAGAGCATTTTGAGCATTTTAATATATTATATTATATTATTCTGGCAAATAATAATCGTGCTATAATAAATTCCAATATACAATTTTATATTCGAAAATTGAACGCTCTACAATAATATTTCAAGAGATGCTATTTTGTATATGAAAAATAAATTTTACGGTATTAACAATTACGTAATTCACATTCCGTCGTGGTATTAAAAATCGTGACAATGCTAAAATGTACTTAATTGAATTGAAAGTAAAATGATTCTTCGTGCAAAAACAATTCTTTAAATAAATTGTTTTGATCCGCAGAACATTTATTTCTCTTTTTTTCTTTCGTTAAATTCATTTATTTTTCTCACTGCTGCACGTATCCTTGTCATTGTTTTATTATTTTTAATTGAGTGTACAGTAAACCTTACAACATAGGCAAAATGCATACGAACATCAACTTTACTTTCATTGTATTGAATGAAAAAAACATTTACTTTCTTATATTAACGAAAAGTTGTGTTTGGAAAATGGTAATCAATTTTCTATTGACGTACAAGCGAAAATTAAACTCCTGGATTTTCTTTTCATTACACAATATTGTACTCAACCTTGTGCATTTTTATAAGAATTTCTTAATAATATCCCAATGTCTATACAAACACGAATATATTAAAAAGAGTTGTTTGGTACGATAGAAATATCTATTGTGTAGATGAATGAATGAATATTATAGCGAGGTTATGCTTATAATTTTATTAATAAAATGTTTGTAATCTACACTGTCAACAATTTCTTATTATTTGCTCCTACGATCGAGGGAATTCTTTGTTGTAAATCTTTCTCGTACATTAATCTCTGATAAATAAAAAAATAACAGAAAATTGTATATAATACATAAATATATATTTGTTCAATACGAATTTAAATTTTAAATCTCCACGGTCCTTACAATTGCCTGAAAATAAAATATTAGTGGGTACTTTAGTTATAATACTCGAGTCAACATTTTAACGATTATCAGAGAAAAAAAGGCTCCCTTTGTAAATTTGGCAATCGCAGCTTGTCTTAGCCTCTTCAATTCACGAAACAACGCAAGTCTTATTGATAAGTTATACGAACGAGTTTTCAAATTATTAAAAGAATATGGAAAATAACGTGGGCCGATGAGTTCGAAAGCTTTTAAATAAAGTGAAGTAAGATTGCATTAGGCACGAATGGGAACGACGTTATGCCCCAAGTATAAAGAAACTTTTTTTACCGCTCCAGCCGGGTAATTAAGCTTACGTTACACGTACATGCACACGTGATAATGCACGAATTACGGAGTTGTAAGTCACGGACTCCTACTCTCCTCGTGTCCGATGAAGTTGTTGTTCGTAACGGCGAATTTATAGGTTATGGTTTAGGTTGGTCACATAGATGTACAAGTCAGCGGAACTCGCCTTACTCCACGATCTCTCAATGCATATGCGTAATTGAATTTCAAATACCGTTTATCGTATTAGAGACGATCGTTGCACATTGTTTATTAAGCATGCATAGGCGCACGAGTAATGATTGACAAATTTTTACGAGCCTACAATCGATCAATATTCATTCATTACGTAGTCCGTCCGTTCTTACGTCCTTTCATTATTGTTGTCATTATTATTATTATTGGTAGTAGTAGGACTCGGTCAATTTTCCGTCAATTTTCCGTCAATACCTCAACAATTGTTCATTTAATCCTGATTCGTAAATCGGTGTTACATTTGCAGGCATAAAACAGCAATTGTTCTCAATCAAACGCTCTAAATCATCAGAATTATGTCTATTATTATTGTTGATATTGACAAGTGACGTTGTCTATTAAATAGAAGCATATTTTATCATTTATTCAAGTATGTTTATTTCGTACATCATTTTGAAATATTACTTAATATTAAAAAGAAGTAAATGAGTAAATGAGTTTTATATTACAAATGGATGGTGCAGATTTGATCAATTGTGCGCATGTAGATCCACGATGATGAATATCAATTTTGTGCTTAAAGTGAAATAATTACACAAGTCTTGATATATCGTACATGGGTTTTGTATATTAAGTAATTGCAATAGAAATCATCCGTATGGCCGGATGACCATTTTAGTGCGTTACGGTATTATATCACACGAAATGATTTTCACTTGTTAGCAATGTCATTTCTTTAACGGTAAAGTAACTGTTTCGTATTTAAAGGCCCGAAAAACTATTTTTGGTAAACTTTCGTGTTATTTTTTATGGAAAGAACAATAAACGCATTCAAATTGTTTAACTTTGTTTAGAATAGCATAAAAAAAAGATGGACACACGTTTTTCTATTTTAAATTATTACCGAAAATATTAAGTGTATTATTGTCTGAAAAATAAAAGTTCTCTCAATTACCGTAGAATATGTCGGGGACAATAATTTTTATTAAAAAAACGCATAAAACTACTTTAAATTTTTTAATATACTTTTATCGACCAATCATAAGTTTTCAATTAAAAGCATATTTTATTTTCGAATTACATAAAAAAATGAATATTTTAACCAAAAACTTCTCTCTCTTTCCCAATACTTTTGGCGCTTTATCTAAAATAGGTTAAAACACTGTAGATAATGAAGTTTGAATTTGATCAACAGATCATTTTGGGAAAACGACAAGATGCGAAACTTCTGAAGTAGCCTTGTATTTGAATTCAAGATTCTTTAAAGCTTTGGAATCACATTCTTGAATACTCTAACTATTGATATCAAGGTAAAGGAAAAAATTTATTTTTTGTGCATCTGAACCGAACGACCCCGTTAAGCAATCATGAATAACGGCACGAGTAAAAGGAAACTTCACGGGCAGATATTGAATTTCTCTCATAGTTATTGCACTCATTTGAAACTGTATATATAGACATTCGAGTACTGTAAAGGCATGTTCACTAATGTCACGTGACCGAACACTGTTTAATGGTGGGGAAGGCTTTAGCTGCATAAGTGGCGAAGTACTGCCATTTTGTAAATTTCACCTGCTTAATTACAAAATGTTAAATATTTTGTCTTCATTGTATTGGTCGGTAAACGAATAAAATATTGAGTTAAGGCATCTAATTATTATACAAACGTATAATCTTCATAAGCTTTAAAATTGTGCAAAGCGTAGCAATAAATAAAATTGTCATTTTACTAAATGAAGTATATAAAGCAACTAAACGAAGCATTAAAAATATTTTCTATAATATTTAACAGTCACGAGGCTCAACATAAAGGAAAAATGATAAATAAAATGAATATTTAATTATTCTTCGCGTAAATTAACTGTATATTAAAAAAAATGTAAGCCTGCAGTGTCTATGTATTATACAAATATCACATTATACAGTTTATGATCTTGCATAATACAATAATTTAACAATAAATATAATTAATTCATTTGAACAAAAATATAATTGTGCAATATTAAAATTAAATACTTTGGCATTAGTTTTTAGAATCATTTTAACAAAACAATTTTTCTAATAATCGACGAGCATATTTAATAAAATTCTCACACAATTAAAAGAGTTGCAAATATCTGGTATTGTTTGAAATGATAGAAATCATTATATTTTTATATAATATATATTAATACTAATAAACAGTTAGATGTGATTTTTTTCTATTATTGTATATATTTTGTGATTAGTTACATTTGTTTTGAAATTTATAAGAAATAGAAAAAAGGCGAGAGAGTAAATCGGAAGAATTAAACGCTTTAAACAACTATTTTATCTTTCCTTAGGGTAAGTCGCTCGAATAAATCTAATATAATATTGCGTAATAAAATAGTTTTCCAAAGTGAAAGTATTTACTTTACACCTACTTTAAAATTGCTTTTTGCTAATGTACTAATAATATAAAAATAACTTCGTATAAAATACTAGAAAATCCTTTCACTACACAAAGTATGGAATTAAAAAAAAAAATATATATATATAAAGAAAATATAATTAAAAAATTTGTCTCGTATAATTATCAAAGCATTGAACAAATATCGACGTTTATTTGCATATTACAATAATAGATATTACTATATCATTAGTAAATGATTATAATAAAAGATAATTCAGTATATCAAATACATCAATTAATAACAACACATGTTATATATAAAACAAAGAAACTATTAGCTTCGTGTAATGTGACAATACATCATTAAAAGTTTAAAGCAATTACTAAAACGATATTTCTAAATTATTTATCTAATCTCTGTTGCTGTAATAATTAATCAATAAAGATTCCGTTATGTATCAATGTTTGTATACTGATATATTAATATATTATGAAAGAACAATTGTAACCCGATTAAGTAAATGGACAGTAAGTAAGACTTTGTTCCACAAAATTTTCAATCTTTATTTTCAAAAACGTAACAAATATAGACGCGTGCATAAAAGTGTTTTCATAAAAATTCCATGTTACGCTTTCCATTTATTTTTCAAAATGATGCAATTCTGTAGCCTTTAACGGATGTGCACAAACGTAAAAGAAAACGCGACACTTGCATCAGTTTGATTATATTTAATTTCAAAACAAGCCTTAACTTTGATCGCAAATTACTCTTATCGGTTGCACGGACTTCGTGTATGTATATATATGCGTGTGTGTGTGTGTGTGAGTGTGTGTGGGGGGTGGGGGGTGGGGGGGCTTATCGAAAGCCAGGTGAGCGAGTTTCACTTGTAAGAAGAGGTTGAACAATAACGCAAGTGTAAAAGTGTCGAGCGTAAAGCGAGTCTTTCCTCTCTCCTGTTAAATATTTTAAGGCTTCGTTCACATTTTAAGTTTTTCATTTTCGTATTAAGGTCTTAGGCTTTTAATTTCTATCGATAGTGCGTACATTAGGAAATTATTTTATAATCGTTTATTATACGACGATATTTTTGAATATTTAGGTATTATTTTGCTTAAGAGGAGGACGTGAATAAAAGAATAAAAATAAAAAAAAAAAAAAAGATCGATAAACAAAATATTTATATAATTTATCAAATTTATGTAGTATTTATTTTAGTTACAAAAGCCTGTGTAGCACGTAGAGTTTTTAAAATCTATAGAGTAAATTTACAATAAAATTTAAAAAATTTTTTATTTTCATTTATTTCGCTCGGACTCTCGTGCCTTTTAAGTAACTCACTTATATTGTTTTTTTTTTCGAAGGAAATATTAATAGTTATTACGGATAGGCATTTTTTAATAATTTATTAGAAATTTTTTCTTGCATTGAAATAAACGAATTGTAATGGTTCAAAATTTAATAAAAAATAACAATTGTCTTTAATTTATAAAAAAACATTTCTATATTCCTTTTCTAATATTCAACGTGGTAGCGGACAGAACAAACCGGTTTTATAATTATGCAATGTCTACAAAATACCAATATATAACTTTTAATGATTAATTATTAATTATCAATGGTAAAACAAATAATTGGGATAAAATTATCGGATATTGCGTGTAGTTCTAATACTTTTATTTTATTTTAAAAACGTTCAATTAACTATTATATTATGCACTTTCACATATGGACTTTCTTATTGTTCGGCTCTAGTAATTCGAAACAAACTTGCCTTTGCCTTCATAAAGAATGTTTTGATAATATATGCGTATGCACATTACTAAGTATTTTATATATGTAGAAACCTCTAGAAGCCTCTTGTAATGTAAGCATACGCAGTGTCATAGAAATGTTAGTTTTTATCAACTAGTTTGGAATTTAAGCAGCAAAGAGCTTCGATTGTTGGTCCGCACAGTGACCGAAAAGAAACATTTGGACGAGCTTATTTTACTTCTTATCTTGTAATCCACGTTTCCGATATCATGCAATATTTCACTTTAGTACTATAAAAAATATAAAACTCAAGCTACGATAATTTCAAAAAAATTTTTGTACAAACATATATATATATATATGTTAACTATGTCTTTAGTCATTGTTATGTTATTAAATTGACTAACGATATTATTATTGTAGAAGAAAATTTATAGTAAATAGTCAAAATGAAATATAAATTAATATTTAATTTTTCGTCAATAAATTAACACAACATTGAAGTGAAGAAATTAATTACATTCACTTGAATATTTAATGAAAAATAGATTTTTCAATATTCGTTATAGCATTTAAATGATAAAATTTACGTAAATTAAAAGTAAATAATATAAAAAAGTAATATAAAAGGATACTATATACACAATTAAATAATTGTATTAACCCTGTGGATAGTTATAACGGTTATAATGTTGCATAACTTTTTTAACTAGATAATTTTATAAAAAGTTTACAGATGCTTTACTTTAGGAAAGCTTAATAATAAATTAAGTATAATCTTATGTTAGATATTTAGACCGATTGTTTATATAAGAAATTATATATATATATATATATATATATATATATATATATATATATATGCATATCGCAAATATAAAATTAGAAAAAACTCCTTAAGCTCAAACAAAATAAATACTATTCTTCTTATAACGTTTCAATCATACATAAATAGGCTACAAATAAACATAACTACCACTAATAAACTTTAATACATGAAACAATTATTAAGTTTCCAAGACATATTTCAATCCAAGTTTAAGTTTATTTAAGGTTGTTGTTACTTTTTAGATAATTATTCAATAATAGTATGGGTAATTATATACACATTTTATAATTAAAAGTTATCAATAAGAAAACCGTAGATTTTACATTTCTTAAAATCTCAATTTAATTTATATAAAATACATTATTGCCTATAACAAAATTATCGTATTTGCATGTTTTAATCAGTTACACTTCAAATTCATTAGGCATACAATAATTTAGAAGAAAACCTATTTCAATGAATAATTCTTAAAAATGAAAGTAGAAACTTTCTAAATAATTACATGATATGTACTTTTAGCTTTTTATGTAGTAAATCAATTAAAAATTTTAAACATGAAAGATCAAATTAATAGAAAATAAAACTAGTTTTCACTACTGATTTTTTTCGTTTGCATATAAGGATCTATTATGATTTACAAATTATTATAATCCAATAATAAAATTAGATTTCTTTCTTTTTCTTTTCCTTACAACATACACTTTGCTTAATGTACGAATGATATAGTTTTAAACTTTAATATTTTTACAAAAATTAATTTCATCAATTATACAAAAAATACTTAACAATTTTGTAAAAACATATAAACACTATTCCAATGCATATAAACAAAATTCCATATACGCAAAATGAAAAATGTAATATAACATAAATTTAGAAATATAATGCTTTCCTATGAATACTGAAAATCAATACATTGCAAGTCAGCTGAATCTTTGATTTTAAATTTATATTTTAACGTAATTAGAGTCACCTATATAATATAAATTTATAGATATATAATATAATAATTTTGCACATATTTGCTATTTTCATTCGTTCGTTTGAATTATATATAAAATTAACACGTTTATTATACATTACCGTATATAAATAAAGTAGTTTTTTATTAAATATTATTTTTATGGAAATTATTTGAGCAAATTTTAAATAAATACAAGTCAAGTAATTAAGCGAATTAAAATTACTATTATAAATAATAGTAATACTCATCAGCATATTGGTAATTGACTCTTTTTTTTTTTATTGCTTATTCTAATACCATGTATAATTTGAATTTTATATAACTAAATGTAAGTCGGATTTCAAATTTAATTATCCCATTTACCTTCAATCAATATAAAAACTATTTAAATGAATTAATTTTGCTATACAATTGTCCACACATTTTTTCATGAATTATGGAATTTAAAATTTTATTTTTAATATTTATGTAAACCGAAAAATAATATCCCAATATATTTATTATTATTATAATTATTTACTTATAAAATAGCTATAACGATAATATTTTATATTTTTGAAAGATTTTACTTGTGATATGTTTATCCTCGTAAGTATAAAATTTATTTTACACCGATGTACGACCAAAATAATAATAATACACTATTTTTAAATATAAGGTGCATCTGCAGTTACAAAGATGCAGAAGTTAAGTAGCAACATTGTTTCTTTCGAAAGAGTTTTGAAATTATTTGAATATACAAGAAACTAAAGAAAGACAGCTTCTATTGTAAAATACCATGTATATGTTAAGTGATCATTTATTTAATATATGTATGCATAGCAGAATAAATATTTGAAAATATTTCTCAAATTGATGTCATTTTATCTTTATTATTACCGATCGTATTACTTTTATTTGCTATGTAAACTTATGTTCATGTAAGGCAAAGTAGGGCAATACAAACATCAATAACTTATTATATTTTGTAACTTATTGTGAATATATTGTATGGAGTAACTCTTTTTAATGTATTATTCTTCTGTAAATACAAGGCAAGAAAATTTTTTTTAAATATACGAATATGTGTGTACATTGAAGGCTTTCTGATGAAATCATATGTAATAAATAAAAAATATTCGAAATAAAATTTGGCTGTTTTAAAAGAATTGTTTCAATATTAATTTATAATCCAACCTCTGAAATTGAAAAACCTTACGTTAATTTAAATTACCATAGTTAATTTTTTTTTTATTTTTAATATTATTACAAGTACATTTCAAGGCTATTTAAGGCACTTTATTTAATTTAAGGTTATTTCTTATTCAGTATTTAAGTATTTGAACAATTACTTATGAGTACTTTTATTGTTTGAACATTCTAATCTATTACTCTGGTCACTGTGTTTAAAATAGATTATGGACAACAAATTACACGGCATTCCTCTATAACATTGATATTTGTAAAATGAAAAATTGAAATTACACAATGAAATGCATATAATATTTCAAATATTGATTCTTATTACGAATAATATATTGTTTATTATGGATGAAAAAATTCTTTAACGAAGAGCTTCATTTTCCCTTAATCTGTGTAATATTTTGACAATGGAGATTCATCTAATTAAAAGTTGTAAAATTGAAAAAAATTTTAACTGCAGCAGAGCATAATCAACAATCATAAGGCACCAATTATTTATGATAAATATGGGACGATTCTACCAAGGTTAATAGAAAATAGATATATAAAATAGAGTTAATGGAATATATAAACCAGCCATGTAGTCTAATATAATTTATACAGCTTAAGACAATAATTTTATAATACTTATCAACAAGTTGTATATTATCTTTTTTAAAGTTAGCAACACAAGTTAATATACTGTCAATTAAACTTATCTCTACAAACATTCTTCAAGCCTAATGTCAATGTACCTAGGTTGTTAATAATATATTTTTTTCACAAGAATTCAATGGCTTATAACGGCAAAAAAAAAAAATTACCAAGCAAAAGTTCAAAAAAATTTTTGTTAAATACTAAATTATTTTAAATTTAAATGGCGTTCCCGTAAAAAATTGAAATACACCTAGAATTATTTTATTATATCCCCACAGCTTACAATACCGTATTAAGTACAATTAAACATACCTCATTTATTTGCGAAACAAATATCATAAGCAATAAGTGTCAACAAAAAACGTGGAATGCATCGTGTAGTAGACTTTACGTCTTTTAACAGCCACGACACACCTACACATCATTCGCAACCCACACATCTGCCCAAACGCCTATGAACACAAGCGCGCGCGCACACTAATGAGGGCGAGTTCACACAAGCTTACTCGCTCCTGTGCATTACGTATGCGCGTATATGCACATGCAGGCGCTTTCATACTCAACACGCCGTGTGTCAAATGAACGGATTTACCGACGCTAATATCGCAATGCTCTCTCTCTCTCTCTCTCTCTCTCCCGTATCCAGCAGCAGCAGCAGCAGCAGCAGCAACATCAGTAACAGCAGCAACAACAAATTATCCTACTTTCTTTTCCTTCTTTCTAGCCCTAGTTCAATAAAAGTAGATATAGAGGCGCGCAAGATTAGGAATTTAAATGCTTCATCCCTCCCCACCCCGACCAATTACTTCGACTGTCTATCTCTTTCGCGCTTTTATGAAATTATCGCACAGGAAATAACTCGCTCTCTCATCCCATACTCCGATTCCTCCTCCCACTTATCTCACGAGAGCACATAAACAAACCAATTAGTTTGCCGCTCTCACTCCCTCGCCCACTCGCTATTATCGCGCGCGCGCGCGCTCACTTCTCTCTCTCTCTCTCAATTCTGATCGGACATCCTGAATAGCGACAGGCGTTAGACCT
This sequence comes from Ceratosolen corneri, assembly GCA_030522565.1. Lineage (NCBI taxonomy): Eukaryota > Metazoa > Arthropoda > Insecta > Hymenoptera > Agaonidae > Ceratosolen > Ceratosolen corneri. The sequence goes on along the minus strand of JAPYYT010003956.1, from coordinate 625 downwards.
CGCCTAACCATTAAATACAACAATACTTATACGCACATTTTGAGGTTAAGAGCGCATCGCCTCGACCTTCCCTCGGAAGCGAACTCGTCGACACAAGCTTTTATACGAACACTGGCGACGCACGCCTCCGGATTTCACTTTGACTCCCTCTCGTGCCGAAGGGAAGCTCCCTCCCCGCTGATGGTCATCCGGAGCTGTGCCACGATGGAGCGAGCGGCCTCGGAGCAGCGTTCCTGGGCCCCAGGACAACGCGACGCACTCACTTGCCAGATTTAAGATCGCACTTGCGCGCACATTACCTAGGATACGCGCACGACACGGACGAGAATACAAGTGCTGGTGAAGCGAGCGCAACAGGCCAACTGCCAACCGCTCGACTTGGCCGCTCATCCGTTCATCCACCGATGATCGCTCCGTGCCTCGACGTGAACATCAAGCTACGAGAGTGGGACTGGTCAGCCGCCATCGATGGCTGTCTTTTACGCTCGAGGAGGATAAAGAGGGAAAGGAATGCGGCAGCGCCCCCTCCCCTCACCTCCTCCCCCACGCTCACCCCGGCCACGCACATACGTTATTCTCTCGCACTTCAAAAGGCTTGGCGACTGGTAGAGAAGGATAGATTTAG